>CM056597.1:22018958-22059105 GCA_029721355.1 Tegillarca granosa
ATTATTGTGGCATTATTGTGTGTGTGTGTGTGTGTGTGTGTGTGTGTGTGTGTGTGTGTGTGTGTTTCAATTGTTTACTTTATTTTACAATTGAACATTTTTAAAATGATGTTCATTATCAATATGAATGCAAACAAACTGAATAAGCGCGATATTGCGTTATGATTGGTATCACACGGAAAATGGAAATAGTTTTATTTAAGTGCATATCTTATATATATATATATATATATATATATATATATATATATATATATATATATATATATTATATAGCTACATATCTAAATTTCTATTTATAAAAAAAACATAAAATATCTAAGTTAAATCGTGTTCTTGAAATAATACTTTAAAAAACGTTAGCAAAACATCGATATTTTTAAAGATAAAACCAGTTCAAATACATAATACTATTAAGTTTGTATTTTTATTTCCCCGGACCTGTTTTATTACTTCTACTTCTTTTGTACTATGTTTTTTTTAAGCATACTGCATTTAAAATCAGCAATATCTGCTAACAGTGTTAACTGTCGGCATCAGATTTCCTGAAGATAATTACATTCCTTTAATACTTTTACTGCATTCTATTGAGCGTTCGAACAAGCTAGCCAATTAAGTGCCTTTTAACTCATCTTTCTGTTGTTCTAACCTCAGTGTTAAAAAAAGTGGTGATGGATCTATTCATTTGTGACACGCAAAGGAAAGAATAATGAGTGATGTGTGAGAAATGTTTGCCATTTCAAATTAATTTTTACAAACACAACATAAAGTTGAACTGTTATTTAAATGGAGGGTGATTGATATACTTAGTATTTATTATTATTACTACTATTATTATTATTATTATTATTATTATTATTATTATTATTATTATTATTATTATAAGTATTATTGTACTTCTTCTTCTTCTTCTTCCTTCTTCTTTTTCTTCTTCTTCTTCTTCTTCTTCTTCTTCTTCTTCTTTTTCTTATTATTATTATTATTATAATTATTATTATTATTATTATTATTATTATTATTATTATTATTATTATTATTATTATTATTATTATTATTATTATTATTGTTGTTGTTGTTGTTGTTGTTGTTGTTTTGGGCTCTTTTTTCATACTACGTCCTACAGAGTGCATGGTTGTCAAAAATCCTAATACTTTGGAATACTCATGGCTGTTCAAAGCAAGTATTCCACGCCGTTCGAAACATTTATTTTTCCGAATATCAAAAACACATCTGGAGTTAGAATATTCAAAATGGTCACAGTCTTATCTCTGTTCATCTAGTAACATGTTCATTTTGTTCTGTTGTGACTTGATTTTTGTTGCTATGTGTATATTTCATTTAAGAGTGACGTCACGAACAAAGTCACGTAACGTCATTTAAAGTAAAGGAATTAGTAATTGCTATTATTATGCCAGATTGTATAAGAATACCTTCAATTTTTTTAATAGAATTGTACTCTTTTTCTATCGGATCTATTTCTTATTCTAAATACAATTAACAACCAAAAAAATAAACGTGCATTTTTAAAATGAAATTGATCAGTTTGGTAATATTGTCATGATTGACAAAAAAATAAAGGTATTTTTGTGAGTATTGTGAGAGGAAAGAGAAAAATGCAGAGTAGGACCGGTGATCGAGCTTGGGACTTTCTGCAATGTAGGCGAGTGCTCTATCAACTGAGCTACCCAGACCGCTACAATATATCTTATGAAAGTCTCGATGTTATAAGGGATAAATATTAATAGCATTGCGCGTTACAACTTCACTTCAATAAATATATTTGGTTTTCTCTTTTGGACCACCGTTTGCATTTTGTACGACCCAAATTAGCATTTAACGTAAATATTTCGTCAAAATTTTACAGTTAAAATTTGATCAAAACGGATAAATGTTTATTAAAAAACAATAGCGTTTAGAGTTTTGAATGACGGATTTTTTTACGAATTTAAGCAAAGTAAAGTGAATTTGAAATATGTCCATTCAGAAGAATTTATATGTCACAATGAGATACCATTTTGATATTTGTTATAGTCCCCTTCCACAAAAGTCTGGAATTTAATAGATAAAAGGATGAATAACCAGTTGTCTTACCATCTGTAAATCTTAATGGTATATATTTTCTCGTTTGCTATTTCTTGCGGTTTAATTAGAGTCATTTCAGCTATATTTATTAACGATTTCCAACATTACGTTTTAAAATAAAATAAAACCATAAATAAATTATAATGGTGATGCTTTTATTAGTGTAATTATAACTAAAAAGCTTTTTATTGAAATTAAATGCATCATTTATATTCTTACAGATTTTTTTATAAAGAAATTACTTTTTAAGTTTTTAAAATACAATTACTATGATTACGAATTTATTTCATCCAACTTAAACAACAATTATTAATTTTTTGTACTATTTCACTTTCATTGTAAAAGTCAACATCCAAATATAAAATGATTTAAATTTTTGCAATATCAACTGAACATAATATATAATATATAAACTTCAATATTTACTTTTTAAATTCAATCCAAAATTTACTTATAACTAAGAAGACATACATCGTAGCAGTACAAAGTCATATACATACTAGTAAATAATTAAGAATTCAAGATTGGCGTCTAGATTACGAAAACCATTTATTATTTTAAAGTTATAAAATTATTCAAATAAGCAAAGATATATGATTTTAGCAATTTATTGGAGCCTTGATAACGGTTAAAAAATTGATATATATTGTCATGTCTTGTCCTATATCACATAAGTAATCAATATCCATAGCACATAAAGCGACAAAAAGACATTATCTAAAATATAAGTTAACTGTGATCCAACCTTCCTCCCTGTCTGTCGTTTAATCGTAAATCTAAAGACACGATTATTACAATTTACATCGAATAGTTCGGGTCCTACCAAAGGTTAGACATCACATTATGTAGCAATAGCATGCAATTCTTTTTTTTTTTTTTTTTTTTTTTTTTTTTTTTTTTTTTTTTTTTTTTTTTAATGAAATGGTGCATTAATAAAGAAGCCCATGGCAAAAGATTTTTGCGTTATGAACAAGAAACAAGTGTTTGGCATATGCCTTCTTGACTTATCTTGAATAATTATTTTTCTCAATTCGAAATTGTGAAAAAAAAAGTTACTGATTTTCAGCGAACAACGGTTGAACAATTTTGTTTTGGAAAACAACTCGAGTTGTTTTAAAGTTCTAAGTTGAAAGTCTAAACAATGGACAATTTTATTTATTTGTAATCAAAACCAATCGGTAAATCGTGAGATTATCTCATATGATTATATAATTTTTTTCGATCCTTTTTTGGAGAAAAAACCCATTAAAATCGCTACATAACTGACTATATAACTGACTCAATAACTTGATAGGGACCTCGGTGGTCGAGTGATCTAAAGCGCGCACTTACGGATCACGGCGTTTCTAACCACCTTGTTTCGAATCCCACTCGGGGCAGATCCTAGTGTAAGAAAGTTTGTCAGTTCGCTTACCGAAGGTCGGTGGTAATTCTACGGACACCATAGTTTCCTCTACCATCCTAGACCTGACCGCCTTGAAATAACTGAAAGAATTTTGACTGAGGCGTAAACCAACATTACTTAACTCCACTCCCAATAAATTGATAATGTCATTGTTTGGTGTTCACCGACTACCTTTTGCTACCAAGTCTCAATTGTGTCAACGTTTGTCCGATTATGATGATACAAAAGTTTTTATTGAAACGACAGATAAAATAATTGCTTAGGCCCTTTAGAGAAAAATGCTTTAATGTGTTATCCTGTAATAAAAATCCAGAATCAGTCATTGAGCGAATGGAATTACGCAATTAAATCATACATTTCACAAAAATCTGATCTCTCTCGCAATCCCAATGCGTGCTATTAAAATTATTCGTTAGATCATTTCGTGATTGCAGTACTTAATCATTGTGATAACTCGGATATTACGCACTGCTATGTCGGCCAATTCTCTCCATCAAACAATCACATAGTCTAGCATAAAACAAATATAAAAAATCTATAGAGAAAAACGAGGCTAAAGAGGAAAATGTTAAAAACATATTTACTTAGAGAAACCGATTCAACATCGATCTTTAAACAAAGAATTGTTTTAATTTCGCTTTAACATAACGTAAACAATAACTAATAAACTGGCAATCTTTGCTTCAAGTTTGTGTTCTGCAGACATATCTGTTCTGTCACGGTCATCTCAAAATGTAAATGATAGGAAAAACAAACATAGTATCCATGCGTGAAATTACAGAAAGTATAATCACCTTATCATTTTGTTCGACTATAATATGATTATATTTTCTCACCACCAAATTAGGTGGAAACTGCTATGATACTTTTCTACAGACCTGTCGTGAGTTTTATGTGATGGTCATTTATAGCTAAATATCGATTAGAAATACATGCTATAGTTTGATAAAAGAGATATATGCCATTAACGTTGCGAGAAGAACTTGTTAAAGCTCGGTAAATCACTATCGAAAGCTTTATTCACTCAATTCAACAGAGATACCTCATTACTTCTATAATTTGACACGAAAACACCATACTGGAGATACTTCGCCTGTTAAGTTCAGGAAATCTCTCTTTTGAGATGAGTTTATATACATTAGACTAATATTTCATAACAAGTATCCGGCTATTTTTGTCAGATATAATCTAAAGGATTTGTATAACATCAGTAACGTATTGATATGAAGATGATCCACAGGCAGTAGATGTTTTTTAAGAATTAGTGTTTCAAAAATGATAAAGAGGGATTAATTTAATAGGCGTTTTAAGATAGGTTGCATTGATTCTGAACATTATAACATTATCTTATATCATAGAAAAATAGAGTAGTTTTTTTTTCAGAAGATAAAATGAATGCGTTGATATTGTATTGCATGTTATGAATTTTAAACAGTGATGTTCTTGAGATGGAAATCTTGGATTTAAAAAAAATCAATATTTCAATGGTAAAATTAACCATGATAGAATACTAGTATCATCGAACAAAACCTGGTTTACATGCTAATGTAGAAGAATCCCGTTAAAATAGAACTTTACGTCGAGAAAAATTAGATTAATTTTAGTATTGCTTCGTATGCAGTTTAAAATTGGAACGAAACGATAAAAGTTTAGAGTTACAGAAACAGAGGAATATTTATAAAAACTGATTACTTCAAGTCAATAATATATATCAGATTTTATCTTATATAAAATGTGAGTATCAGTTCGAATTGTCGGATTTCCATTGATTAGATACAATGATTAAGTTATTTATGATACAATATACAATAACAAATTCTGCAACAGCTTGTTAAAGTCAATTAAAAACGATTTCTAAACAGGGTTATATGAAGACACTTTTGTTTGTTTAGAATCAACGTCTTTATATATTTTCAAATGCGTTTTTAACAACAAAACTCTTGACGTCATAAGATGGAAATGTAGAACTTTGTGTTCAGCAGGTGTTTGTAAATGAATAGGAAAACCTCAATATCTATCGAAGAAAGAGATGTATTTTATGGATGGCGAGGTTGTTATATGAATTACATTGATACTGTAAACATGCTATGGTTATCTGGCAGGATTCCATTGAAACTTTTTAACATAATTATAGGTTCACAAAAAGTTATCTATCTTCCATACATGTGATTTGACCAAGTTGTTAACATCACAAATCGGCATAGAGGTTGCTGAATATTAAATCATTTGAGGTTCCGGGAATGCGGAAAGGAAACCGGATTTACTTTTGCTATTATAATATCAAGAATAGGAGACGGAGTTTAAAAATAACTATTACTTACACAATGCTTTGGACGCATGGTCACTTTTGGTGAGTATCAGTTTAAGTTTTACAAAAATATGTTTTTCGTCTGGCATAGGTTGAGGCAATAATGAGATTTCCCCAATCAACCAACTGCATTGATATCATGCACGTGCATATCAAGTGTTGTTTACTCCTACTCACAGCCAGATTAGATAGGTCGATGATTCGAAATTTACCAAATGTTTGTGTTATAATTGAACATGTAGGTATGTTTTGCAAACTGCGCACGCGCTTGTTAAACCTCAGCAGCAAAAAAGATTTTGTGTATAGTTTTAATATTGTAGTGTAGAGAAATTTGAAGATACTACTTAGCATTTGATTACTGTATAATGAGAAGCCCTGTAAGTCGGAAATATCTAGAGGTGAACGCGATTAAAAATCTTTTCTGATGCATTGTCTTCACGTTGCACGTATTTGTGATGTACAATTTTACCAAAATGTTAAGGATTTGATATTGAATAAATGGTTTGGTTTTTTTTTAAATTTTTTTTTTTTTTTTTATTTTTTTTTTTTTTTTTTTTTTTTTTTTGTTCCTCAAGCAATTTATAGGAAGTAATAAAAAAAGCTTTGTGTATTTTTGTCGATCTGATGTAATGACTTCAGTTACTTCAGTTACAAGTAATTATGAGATATAAAAAAAAAGATTCGACAGCAAATAACACTTACGACAAAAACAACTTGCTGCAAAATATTGATAAATGCAGTAGGATGTGTTTGCTGACAACCATTAATTTTTGTTTATGGGTATTTCGTTCTATCATTATCTGCTTGATAGCGCGCGCGCGCGTGTGTGTGTGTGTTCATTTTGATTTTACAAATTGACTTCGTTTTATATTTTAATACCATTTTGTAATGAATATGTTTTCGAACGTTTATATGACATATTAAATTAATTCATGGTTGAAATTTCCGCTTAAATATCAGATATCCAGGATAATAACTAATGCAGATATGCTTAAATATGCAGAATTTAAAATAAAAAAAAAATGAACTAATGGATAAATGGTAGAACAAATTAAACAACAAGTTGCAGAGGAATCCAAAACCAACTTATCAAATCCATCAAATGTTTCTTCTCACAAAAAGACAGCAGAGTTGCCGACAGATTAATCAAACACCTTCTCCCCGCAGAAACATAGCAAAGTCATCAGCAGATCAATCAAATACCCATTCTCTCTCAAAAAAAAGCTCGTTACCGACAGATGAATCTTCTACCTTTCTTCGAAAAAAAGAAAGCAAGTTTACTGAAGATAAAAAGTTTACCGACGGTTCAGTCAAATATATACTCAGAGAGACATCTCATCATTTTTATCAAACTTGAATCCGGTTGAATTCAATAACTATAGGAACTGTTTTTTTATATATTTTTTAATGTTTAGCCCTTAATGTCTTTTTTCTCTTTACGTTTAAACTTAACAATTTATATTAATTTTGACGAATGATGATAAAGATTTTTATAGAGAAGAATGTGCATTTTTGAAATAATGTATCGTGTTCCCAAAAATTATGAAGAAATACTTTTAAATAAAGAAATAGAAATAATATAAATAGTTATGCATGTATTTACACGATATACGAATCAAAATATCAATCAATTAATGTTTTTTCCAGGCCCTTATTTTGCAAAATACAGACAACATTATAAAAGCTGTGTATATATATTCCTTAAGAATTCGCGATTGAAAACATATGCACAGCCCCAAATGATATAGTTTTAGTTTTATCCCAATGTTCTTATTGTGTTCACACATCAGTTATTCTAAAAGTTCCTAATCGGGTTATGGTTCCGACTTATACTCTGGTGTTCCATTCATTAACATTCCCACTCTGTGTCCCGATTTCCGACAAGAAATAACGTACGACATGGTCACATTCATTAAAATGTTGAAAATAAAACTAAAGTTACAGTTTAAAGCTAATTTACCCTTAATTCATCCAGTTTCTAATATCTTTGCTTCGGTTTTACTTTCTCGAGCCAAATAGCATTAAAGAAACCGCATCCAGTGTTCTTGGTAACCCAACAACTTAACTTTGATATTGGATACCAATACGGATGTTTCGGGTTACGCACTCTCGTATCTTTGAAGATAAAATGTGTCTACGACATAAAACAGAAGTTCCACAAGGTCACTTCCGGTACGACGTGTTACGGGTAAACAAATCAATCAACTAGTGTAAGCGCCGGAATTATTCAAAGATATGTATTTTATGTATAAGAGAAATGTTTTTTATCATCTTATGCATTGTATATCAGGAAACTGCACATGTATGCAGTTGAAAGAGTTTTATTCAATTGTTAATTCACGTAGTTTGGTAATATTTATGTATTATAGCTGTCAGAAAAATCTTTAAAAATGTTGAAAATATTGTTAAAAAGGCCAAGTCACGTCTTTCAATCTTAAGAAAATACAATTTTTTTTTATTAAGGGATGTTTTAGAAAAAATATATATCAGTTTTATCCGACCATTACTTGAATATAGCGATGTTATGTGGGGGAACATACCAGAAAATTTCAAATTAAGAATAGAAAAAGTAAATTAAGAAGCTGTCAGAATTGTCTCTGGTGCAGCGCGCTTTGCTAGTAAACAAATGTTTTATTCTGAAATGGGATGGGAATCATTAGAGAAAAGACGAAATAATCGCAAATTAGTCCGATTCTGTCAAATGTATCATAATCTAGCCCCTCCATATTTGTGCATGCTTATCCCACCTTAACAAAACGATATCCATCCCCATAATACGCGTGGTTCCCAAAATATTCGAAGTATATCATGTAAAACTTCTTTTTATCAAACTTCCTTCTTGCCCTTCACTATTACAGAATGGAATAATTTACCTAGTAATGTAAGAGATAACTCCTTACCAATTTTTAAAACATTTATTAACTCTCATACCAAAGTTCAATTTTTTTATAATTGGGGGACAAGAGTGGGTCAAATACTCCATACAAGACTACGATTGCAATGTAGTTCTCTTAAGTATCATTTATATAGTAAACATTTAGATTCAGAACCCTATTGTAGATGTGGTCAAGTACAAGACACCAATCATTTTCTTTTATATTGTCAGAATTTCAGTCATATTCGAACAACAACAATATTTACACTTCCCTTTGTTCTAACAGTTGATAAATTATTGTTTGGTGACCTTACTTTGTCATTTGAAGACAATAAAATTATATTTCTATTGTAGATGTGGTCAAGTATAAGACACCAATCATTTTCTTTTATATTGTCAAAATTTCAGTCATATTCGAACAACAACAATATTTACAATTCCCTTTGTTCTAACAGTTGATAAATTATTGTTTAGTGGCCCTACTTTGTCATTCGAAGACAATAAAATTATATTTCTCACAGTACAAGAATTCATTTTAAAAAGTAAACGCTTTACTTTACATTATATACTGTCTTGTCTTTAATATCAAACATGCGAGGTCATGGCTTTATCATTATTCCATTGTCAATCATGTTATTATTATTACTTCATATACACCCATTTTATTTTATTTAACCAACTACATAATTATAAATATTATTATTATCAAGTTTACAATGTATTTTTTTCAGTGATATATGAATACACTCATGTATCTATTTTTTGCACATGCACTCACTTTGAATGCATGTTTATTATTATTATTCCATCACTAATCATTATTATCAGAAATTCATGAATTACAGTATTAATGGACTTTTATTATTATTATTTTAGTATCATTTATTATTATTTTTTCCCAACACAATTTATTATTAATATTATTATATTATTATTACTATTATTATTATGTAATTGATTTTTTGAGATATAGGAGACTGGTTAATATATGAGATATTCTCTAGTTCCAGACTCCTATGAATTCATTTATTATTTGTAATCGTGTTAAATGTATTATATTTAATTTAATTTAATTTGTATAAACTAAAAAAAATCTTTCTTTGTCCAAAATAACTAAATTTGCATGCTAAAATGCGATTTAAGAACTCCATAATTGGTAGTAAATATTGTAACACTCAAGTAGTTTATGATCCCCTTTAGTCGTTTCCCACGTTTTTAGTTAAGTTACAAAAAAATTAATACTCGCACAGAGAGAGAGAGAGAGAGAGAGAGAGAGAGAGAGAGAGAGAGAGAGAGAGAGAGAGAGAGAGAGATAACTAAATCGAGAGAGAGAGAGGAGAGAGAGAGAGAGAGAGAGAGAGAGAGATAACTGAATCGAGAGAGAGAGAGAGAGAGAGAGAGAGAGAGAGAGAGAGAGAGAGAACTGAATCGGTTACAATAATATAACTATGGTTGAACCAATGAACAAAAAACATCTTTTTGATTGCAACAGAAATAAGTTATATTTCATCATAATGTAACCCTGGTTATTGTCCTAAATAAAGGATTTAATTCAGCATATGTCACATTGAGCAAATAAAATAATTACTAAGAAATAAAACTCTTCAAAACAACGAAATAGTTTGAACCATAAACTATACCTGCAAAATGTTTAATGTAGAAAGAATTGGATACCTTAAAAAAAACATACCGCAGATGGATATTTTCCTGATCATTATATTCGGACCTGTAAAATATTTAACCTGTTTATTTTTGCTGTGCCATATGTGAAAATTTAGGAAATTCATTCCTTATCAGTGACACTAGGGGCAAACAAAATTGAAAGATTAAAAAGATTATCAAAACAATTAAAAATTAATGAATCCACGGTTTCAAAAATCTAAATCCAGCTAAGGAATGCTTTGCATGAGGGAACAAACCTTAGCTTTATAATAAATTTCAAAACTTAATATGGCTCAAAGTTTTAGCACAAAGTACTGCCTATTGAGTTATAGATATCCTCCACCAGCATCGGTACCCTCGCACGGGTAGTAAATATTAAACAAAAATATGTTTACTTTTGCTGTGCCGATTAAAATAATATAACCTGAATACATTTGTATAGATTCAAGCATTGCTAAGGTACGAAACTAAAACTAGGAAATGACGATTCATTGTGTAACGAACGCGCGATTTCTATGTCAATTGTGCGGTTCAACCAATGAATGGTTACGAAATTATAGTTCAAGCTAATTAAAAATTTATTTTTTCTGTGAATTCCATTTTTAAATATTGAAAATTAAAAACTTGCCCTCATCCATGTAAATTTATCGAAGGTTATAAAAAGTGTTAAATGCATTCACAGTATGATTTATGGTTTAACGACTTGGTAATAGTTTCTCTTTCCTGAAAATCGAAAAACCCTATTGGCACTGCTGTGATTGTAACGAGATGATATGAAACAATCCACATAGGGGTTAAATAGTTGGCTTAATGTACTGTAAAATTAGCACTTTGATGCAAATATAATGAGTTTCTTTGAATCAGGAAGTACAGTAGAAATCAACATACGCTCAATCATAATTCAATAATTTTAAAAAGGAGCGTTTAGGTACTTTACCTTCACCGGTTAAGACTATAAGCCACTTTCATCATTGATGAACTCTTATTGCACCAGTGACGTTACCATTTAGTGTTTCTGCTTTTAGAGTTCTATTATTTGTTTCAGTCTCAAATTCTGTATTTAATTTTATCAGTATTGGGAATACAAAAGGCTTGAATTTTTAAACTAGCGCTTAGAGTCCCCTTTATAAAAGATTAAACAGCAATTACCGCACATAAAATCTAAAAGAAAAAAGTGACACTGTAAAATCTGTATCAACTATTAAAGTACGTTTTTTTTTTTTTTTTTTTTTTTTTTTTTTTTTTTTTTTTTTTTTTTTTTTTTTTCTGGTTTTTATTGCTTACATGTTTTTATTGTATATATTTTAGTGTTAGATATATTCTTGGAAAAATGCACACACACACACACACACACACACACACACACATATATATATAAATATATATATATATATATATATATATATATATATATATATATATATAAGATAGTACTTTAATAATGTCCCAGAGAGATTTTCAAGTTTTTGACAATATTTCATCATTGTTACTTTAAATGAGCTAGTGCACGAGTGTTGTGTTTAGGGAGTCAATACGGGTCTGATTATAATTAGACTGTCACATCATATTTTCTGAACATGATGTTTAGTATCCCCAAGTGTAAACTATTCCCATTTTTATTTTCAATAAACTTGAAAAGTATTACAATTTATCTAATAATGTAAATTGTTTTTGTCAATTTATCTTCTTAACGATAAAGGATAATGTAATTGGTAACCACCGTTACTCTTTTTTGTTATGTTGTTAAAAGAATTTTTTCTGTCTGATCCACAGTAATTAAACTCCAAACACAATAAAAAAAAACAGGGACGAAATTTCATTAAATAAAAGATATCGTCTTCAATTGAGTGTGCTAGACAAAACCAAAATTAACGGTTTTAAATAAATTAAGATATTTATTTAAAGAGTTAAAGATTAAAGATTTATTCTATATTTTATAATTCAGATACATGTTTGTAAGCAATATATATATATATATGTATATATATATATATATATATATATATATATATATATATATATATATAAGCATAATTCCTAATCAAGAGGCATTGGTTTTACTTGTCATCATCATCATCATCGTCATCATCATCATCATCGAAATTTGATATACCTTCACTGTCTTATACAAAGGTCATGTTTGATTGTAGTAAGCAGTAAAAGTATCATTACATATCAATAACCATCAACGCCTCTATTGCTAATATGTAGCTAGTCCGTCTCGTGGTTGCGAAACCCCGAACGGAATTTCATAAGACTTAAAATCAGAGATACTTGACTTGACATTGAATACATAGTATTGACTGGTATTTCTGGGTCCAGGAAATGTGACTGGGGAGTGGTATTCTTGTCTATTTGCGTACTGACTCATTGAGGCAGAACCTTAACAAAAAAGTTGCACTGATTGCGCGATTGTCTGGACAGGCCACATCTCAAACGCGGTTTTGTATTAATCCTTAGTGAATTAATACATTAGCTCTCGTCACAAATACCTGAAACAATTCTAAAGCGATGTTGAACAACATTATAATCAAGCAAATCAAGCAACACCACTAGTAATAATATTTTAACTCTCAATTTTCAATCGTTATGGAGACCTATTTACGTCAATTATGACAAGAAGAGCTCCCTATCAATTATAATCGGGAGCTCCGTAGGCAGAGTGAAATAAATTCATTTCCGGTATAAAACAGAAGAGGTTAGCGAGAAAAAACATATAAGAATTACGCAATTAAAGTGTTTGACAGAATCATTCTGTTATGTCAAAGAGAATCAATATCCTTGTCTGAAGTAGGTGTCAAACGAACCCTACATAGACAGAACCAATGTTAATAGAATCTTGTCTAGATATATTTTCGGATAAGTATTATTTAAAGTGTTATATGTCATTAAAATCAAACTCTTAAGTGTAAATGTATTACAGCGGTGAATACTTTAATCTTCCAAATACATAAATATGCATTGATGTAGTTGCTGTGTTCAATATGCGGGGTTTTGCTATTTCTAGTGATCGAGAGGTTCTTATTCTTGCACAGCATGAATTATGTTGAACATTTGCACTGATTCAGGTACATATTTTTAATACAATAGAAATAAAATTGTTAACTAGGTTTGCCTTGTTCTATGTCATAATATTGTATTGTAACGTGTTGGAAAAGGCACAAAAATTCTTTTTTAAGAAAACTTAACGTTTAGCTGATTACACAGCTTTAGATATGATAAGTTTGGAAAATAACTCTACCTTGACAAGGTGAACGCTCAATGGTCGATTGGTTCAAAGTGGCTGAACAGTCTGCAGTATTTATCTGTGGTATTGCAAGCGAGTATACTAGGACTTTTAAGGTCGCTATAATACTACCAAAAGATTCTGCAACATATTAATGTGTTTATCTGGTATGTGCGTTTTAAAAGAACAAATGGTTGCGGATGGGGAACAGTTCAGAGACTTTATCAACACGTTTATAGATAAGTTGGGTGTTGTTTCTCGTTATGAAATGAATAAGTAAAAAAGTCGTTTCATTAGTAGCTAAAATTGCTGATAGAACGAGAAAACAACCAATTTATCCATTAATATAAAATATAAGAGAAAAAACAAATTTTACTACCCCAGATAATTGAAACGTGTTGCTGAAGAATCAAAACTGTTCCCAATCCGTAGCCATTTGTTCTTCTAAAACGCACATACCATATAAACATATAAAAATCGCTTATCCTATTACCCCCCCCCCCCACCCCCTTTTTTTAATTGATGCATGGCCCAATTCATTTATATTCGTTTCTTTTTTTTAATTTCAAATCTGTAAGTGTTACAACATCAACAAGGTAATTTACCTTTGTTGTGCGTTATTCTAATATAACCGTAGTATCGAATCATAAAGATTTCTGTAAAGACACGAAGCTGTGAAATTTGAGCTTGATTATAATATGTATCGTACATGAAACTGTGATTTTTAATTAGTTTTGGCAATACGGGCGAACAAATTACAAATTCTCTTATTCTTCTACATAAATTGTTAATATTTTAGTAACACTTATTGATCCAAGATGTCTAAAAAGGAAAGATATAGCAAACATAACGTTTTCGGTAATCGGGTTTTCAGCTTTTGGAATTTGACTTTAACAGCAGGGATTTTGCAAGGAGGATTAATTTCTCAGCTTTTGTTTTATTTTATAATTACATGAGTCCAATCGATACGAAAACTTCGTATTGTATTCTTTTATTGATAACCACCAGCATATTCCCTGCTACAAGGAAATATGACAATGCCAAGTAAACAAGCATGTTTTAATCTATATTTAGCATTGTGCAGAATTTAGGATGTTTCGTTTGGAAAACAATCAAAATTCTTTATGTGATAATTTTATTGGACTTTGAAGTAGACAACAAATTTGGAAATCGTCTTTAAGGGTCACCTAAATCGGAAAGTTGATGTGGTGTATATGCGCTTGATCAGCTATGCCTTTGTGTTATAATACTGGTATAAAACTTGTTTTTCCTCAGTTCATATGATTTAAAATTAGAAGTTAGGTAAACACATGGTGTATGACATAAACTCATGCAATGAACCTTTTTTAATTAATTACCTGCCATGCTTAGAATACGAAGATACATATCAGAAAAAATTCTATTCACAGATTCCTACAAATCCGTACATATCTAAGTACTTGTTGCATTAAAATGACAATAATATGCTTTATCAAATTGAACATATATATCAGTTAATTGACATCGGATCAATAAAAGCTAAACCATGATAATATGATCATGTGTAAAATTATCATTGATTTTTACTTCGTATGCCTACTGTAAAATCAGAACATTTGACGTCAATCTGTCAATATTCTTGACAAATATTTATAAAATAACATCTCTGCTTTATTCGTCGATATGGATCCAACTTCAAAACGGTTGTCAGTTGTGTTCTGTTTAAGACTAAGAACGAAGAAACGGAATTGTAAAAGGAATTGCAATGTCCCAAAGCACTCTAAAGATCAGCCTTATAAAACAAATAAGTCACATGATTTAACCTCACATAATACTCAATGACAGGATAGATTGATTTCAGTGTTAATTTGATTTACTTTGCTGATTCAAGGTTTGATTCAGGTTGTTCTCAGTACGAATATCATTTTAAATTAACGTCTTCTCTCGCGTTAATTAATAGATCTTTATGTAGAACCATCAGCCTTGTTTTCTTTTTTCTACTTAATCAATTGATATATTCCCTGGTCTGTTACATTCATATATATTGGTTAACAGGAGACAGGGGAAAAAAGAAAGAAAGAAAAGACACTTAATCACTGAGTACCCCGTCGGAGGATCAACCCGATTCTTCCGTTGATAAACACACGTTAAACCAAATAAACTTTACAAAACATTTTCAAGAATGAGAATGTTTGGCAGTCAAGTGCTTCATATACACGCCTACTTTCATCATAGAAAGCTTAGTTCCCTTCAATTCCTCTTCTTCTTCTTCTACTTCTTCTTCTTATAATTATTATTATAATTATTTAACCTTTTTTTTTTAATTTATCTATTAATTTTTTTTTTATTTTATTTATTTATTTATTTATTTATTTTATTTTATTTTATTTTATTTTATTTTATTAATTTTATTTATTTTATTTTTATTTATTTATTTATTTATTTTCTTGTTTTTTTTTTTTTTTTTTTTTTTTTTTTTGGGGGGGGGGGGGTCATATTCTGATTTTGCATTCCATGACAACCGGGTCCATTTTCACTTTTTCATTATACAGAGAGTTTGACCGAAATTAGAATATCATTTGCGGTCTGATATGTATTTATTACGTTATTACTTATTTTACCAATCCTTAGATATGGTGTACTCTTCAATAATTTGGCAATTATAAAGTACACGATTGGTTGGTAGTTTGAATATTCTTTTACGTCACATCAGCACTTTTTTCAGCTATTCCAGACGAGACTATTTTTATTAATCTCGAGGATAAATCTAAACACAAGTTTGTGTGAAGCTTGAGTGTGCAAGTACTAAAACGCTCGCCGAAAATGTTGTATTTAGATATCGCAGACGAAAGCGATGAGAATCCTTGAGTTCCTTAGCTACCCGTCCAACGTGAACCTTGTTAATTATTTATGCTATACAAATCTGTTTTATTATATCATATGATTATGTTTTTTAGCCTGAAAAAAGGACAAATACATGAGCTTAAAATACATTACCCTTCTCTGTAATGAATAAAATCATATAATGAATTTGAATGCAGTGTTAGAAGTTTTGTAATCTCAAGGGTTTCTATTAATGTATTACAAGCCGCGTGATGTTTCCCAAAGGGCAATAACTCTAAGATACTTGCAATAAAATAAAAAAAATGTAAAAATATACATGAAGGAAAATTTTTAATTATTATTGATTAAATAAAATCGGGGTCTTAGTATATCTAAATAATTCAAACAAAGATAGACCCCCCCGAACGGGAAAAAAAAACCTGTAAATTCTTGGCATAAGGTTCTCCATAAATATAAATATCCGAAGACGTCAAATACACATTTATATAAACCTGAATTGTTCCTAAATAACTTAGATATATAAACACCAGACTGATATAATCAAATTAAGTCTGTTAAAAAACCAATAAAAACTAATAGCGACATCTTTTCATCACAAATAATGACACAACTATGGTAAAAACGTGTCTCATTCATCGATGGGTTGGTAAATTCGTTTCTTTTGATCCTAGGTCTCTGTTATCGATTGCGTAGAGGAAAACTTAGTTCATTTGTTACACAATTACTATAATAAGAACGATAAAAAAAAGTCGGAGCCAAATCACAGCCTTCATGATATGAACTGATAGGTCGGTAGCTTACAGCGTGTGGGTTGAACAATCCCAATAAATTAATTAAAACACACTGTAATGTTCAAAGCTCAAGTTATAAGTAATATTATTATCTTATCTAAAATTCTTATGATTCAGTTATCCTGACCATCCCTCAGATTTGTGTAAATAAATATTCTACTTACCTCCTCCATATTTAAATACATATATATCTCCCCTTTCATTTTCTATCTGTATCTTTTTCCTTTCATATGAATCTTACAAGTTTAAACAAAGTTTTTGAGAAAAATGTCTAACATTATAGACCTCAAAGTCAGTAAAGATTTGACAATCGTATTAAACGCAGACAACCAAATTTTATTATATGATTATTGAATCTTCTAGAATTTTGATTGAGTTGACTCTAACATTATTACATTCATGTAAATGAACTCACGGTCACATTTTAGTCGCCCCAGAGGGATATACTTTTGACATGGTTCTACTTCTGGTAGAGTTTCTGCCTTATCTGCAGTTTATTTTACGCAATTGTTTAAGAAGTTTAGGACTTTAAATAATATTTTATTTATTTATTTATTATTTATTTATTTAGTTATTTATTGATTCATGTATGTATGTATGTATGTATGTATGTATGTATGTATGTATGCATGTATGTGTATGTATGTATGTATGTATGTATGTATGTATGTATGTATGTATGTATGTATGTATGTATGTATGTATGTATGTATGTATGTATTTCATTCATTCATTCATTCATTCAGTCATTCATTCATTCATTTATTTATTTATTTATTTATTTATTTATTTATTCCAATAAACACTATTTAAAAGCATTGCTAGGGATGTCTTATTGCTTCATACAAAATTATTGTAGCTTAGTTGAAGATTTCCTACTGATTGAAAAGATAGAAAGCTCCAAATAAACCAGTGTTTGAAAACAAATTCGTAAAAATTATTACATTATTAGCTATGATTCATCTAGCAGTTTTAGAGTCGTGTTATTTTCAAACTTAGTCCATGTTTATTTCACGAAGCAGTTTTAGAGCCTTCCTAAGTATTTGACCAAAAGAGCTGGTTCGTCAAACATTTAGAATCTATTGTCTGAATTATTTATAAGCTTCTTTTATCAAAGAAAATGTAAACATGTTCAATTGTTTTTTTTTTTAAATTAATTAACGGTGTTAACATACATTTTTTTTTTTAAATGAATGTCAAAGTTTTGATCTCAAGTTCCAATCTTTCATTTAATTTTATAAAAACTTTGTATTTAAAAATGTTGCATGTTTCGAAAATGAAATCTGTCGTTTATTTGAACTTGCGTCTTTCTTTCAAAGTAGTTTCCGTTTATCATAGCTTAACTAAATATTTATTTCTTTTCGGGTTTTAAAAAACAACAGAATTACACATGTATCTTAAATAATATTCTCCATGATGAAAATAACCATGATGGATAATAAAAGTCCTTGTACATATATTTGGTGTGAGAATAGTTAGTAAAACGTACTGGTCACATTTTCTTAGCTGTGCCAAGGTACAATGTTTTTTAATGTAGTAACTGACAACTGACCAATGCAATTTGGCATGGCAGGGACCTTCGAATGATACGGCTTGACATGTAAACACTCTACTGCACGAAATCTGTCATACAAGTATTTTGCTGTGCTCAAAAATATTGGTGGAATAAAAATATCCATATTATGTATGTATAAGTAGTCAACCGGTTATCCACCGGTATATTTTACTATTTATTCAAGTTCTAAGTTTAATCATGTAAGTTTATTCAATTTACCTTTGAATTTTCAATTTTTCCTTGCATGGTCATTTTCCCTTTTCCTAGCAAAATGCAGACTCAGCTAAAATAAGTCAATTTCTTCCAAATACCACTGCGTTAAATTGATTCTTTTGCTGATTCTTATATCAAAAATACATATTTATTTATTTATTTATTTATTTATTTATTTATTTATTTATTTATTTATTTAATGCTAGAATATTTTAACTTTTATTGTAAATCGATAAATTAAATTTGCACTTTCAGTTTCAGATAAAAACACTTCAATTACATGTTGATTGCATTCATTATCGTTTTTAAACAATTTAGTTATATCAGAATTACAGCCGTCACGTGATACAAATACTTACTTAAGAAAGTAAAATGTTTATTGCTGTAAAGAGAAACTCTAAAGTGTGTTTTGATATCATAGACCGCGAGAGCAATCTATACTGATATTGTATTGGTAATTAAACTAAATATCCGAATGTTATCTATAATATTCTACCGTGCGTTAATGATATGCTTATCTTTCTAGCTGTTGATCAAATTGCTTCTCTTTAGGAAGAGATGAAAAATGATCAGAAGCTATCCAAATCATGATCATAATATTTGATGATATTTAAATCCATGTGTCGCCATGGCAAACACATTATGCTTCCAGACCGGTCGTGTTATGCTTAGTTATCGCTATTATATTCTACTGCAACAAAAGGTCATATTTCAAGTAGTGTCATTTTAAAGATGTAAAAGTTGCATCTGAATAATTGGAAATATACAAAGCAAAAGAGATCATAAAATCACATGAATGCTAAGCTTATATATATATTCGGTCTTTATGGGCTCAAAATCCCGATCTTTCATTTAGTGTAATGTCTGAAGCAGAGCAAAAGTCTCTCTGGTTCAAAATCTGATGCTTGTGTCATATACCACTTTTGGAATGTATTTTTATGATTAAATTCAAAAAGTGGTATATGACACTTGTATTAGAATATATTTTGTTCATTACATAAATGTTTCATTTTACGGTTAGCAATTGAATCCATCTTAATTTGAATAAAAATACAGTGTGTGTGTGTGTGTGTGTGTGTGTGTGTGTGTGTGTGTGTGTGTGTGACGTTTAGTTTTAATGTCAAGTTTAAGATGAGTTGCAAACTCATAAATTGATATTAATTTATGTTAAATTAGACAAGTTTTTGCAGTTATCAATGATTGATGATATTTCAACAAACTGAAATGGATTCTTGATTTATCTAATTTAGTTATATGACTATAATGTGGATTTAATGGATTTAAACACTTAATAAATATATTTGTTCAAATGTTCTAACAAAGTTAGGACAATGGGATGATGGGATATATAAATCTGATAGATATATCTATCAACTATGTGTTTGTCTACTTCATCTTCAATTAAGGCCTTGGTGGCCGAGTGGTCTAAAAGGACTCACATCGTTTTGGTTCGAGTCCCAACTGGGGGTACATGTTTGTATGAGAATTTTTTCAGTTATCTTAACGAAGGTTGAAGGTTTTCTCAGATATTTCAGTTTTCCCAACCATTCTTGAACCAGTTGCCCAGATATAAGTGACAGAATCTTGAATTTGACATAAAAACATCATTACTCAATTGTTCCAATATTCCATGATAATTGAATGGATTGTTTAATCAATTATGATAGTGACCCAGACTTATAAATTTAAATAATACCATTTGTTAACTAGGGTTTAAACATTTTATAATGGCTTGACCTCAACAAGAAATTACATCAAACTTCTTTTGTTGCCATGCAAACCAATACCCAGAAGACAAACCATTATCATAAATAGAATGTGTTGTAAGGTCAAATAATATTTCACAAATTATACTATCAAAGCACTGCAAACTATCGTTAAAAGTTAAAAGGTTTTCCAGGCATCTGTTAAAGAATTAACACATTTCTTTTGTTTCATATGGGATTCATGAATCACAATGATTTGCCTGATTTCAATATGATTTACATTCTACTACAATTTAGCGCCAAGGGAAATGAACATTTCCATAATGTGATATGATATATTTCTTCTAAATGCGATAATGGTTCGTTAGTTAAAAAAAAAAAAAAAAAAAATTCTCCAATATAACATTTTATTTTCGCTTGCATATAAACCCGACATTTTTATTACTAAAGTTTTGAAAAAAAAAAATAAAACAGTCATTGTCCCTAGTTGAACGTAGTTTTCGTTTTATCAGTACAAGAAAAGTTATGCCGTTTGGAATATTTCATTTAAACAATATTTAGGTTTTGCTTTTTAAAGGGAAAAATCGTATGTACATGTAAGTCCAAAGAACAGTTAAACGCGTACATGTAGATATTGTTATCAGAAAACCGCTACATTACACAAATAACACATTATGTAAACATTATAATTTTATTGATATTACACTTCATGCTTCAGTTTTTATCCTAAAAAGAAACATTTAAACAACGATGATGATTTTTTCAAGATTACATAAGAAATTCGTTGCTTTTTTATATATGTGTTATATTCGGAAGAGTTAGAATTCTGAACACATAGACAAGACGATCACGTGATCATGAATGTCAAAAGGAATATGGACAGTTGCAAGTAAAAATAAAGAGGAAACAGCAGCCTTATGAAGAATAAAGCATACTTTCTGATGAGTTGCATGGAAAATGATTTAGAAAAACTTTTTTCTTAAAAATTTGTCATTTTGATGTGGTAGACAATCCGAACAATGTAATTTTTGAAAACTTTTAAAGAAATATTGAATAAAGACTGTCTGTATCAATGTTCAAAGTGGTATGGGAAGAACATATCATTATTTCATTTTGTATACATTTTAAAATACCTGATCACTTGGTGATATTAAATGGAACGCAAAGGAGACAAAACAAGTGTACTTTATCCCTATTCCTACAATTTTCTTAACATTGATTCTTGTTTTCAATTCCATCAACATAATTTAAACACAAGAACTTTTATGTAATAAAGAAATTCATACATGCATCATCAGGAGAAGACTAACTTCTAATTCATTCGAAATAACGTAGTAGCTTCGTAATTTTTCTTCAGCATTATCCAGGGTCTGTAACAGCGGGAATGGAAATAATGAAGATAATATACAGTCGAACCTGCCTTAAAGGTCACCTCTATATAAGGGTCACAAGCTTATAAAGTCCAATAGAATTATTTTCCAATTGCTCTTTATTCTTGTAATTTGAACTTGTATAAAAAGGCCACCTGTCCATAAAGGCCACTTTTATTGATTCCCATGAGTGGCCTTTATAGACAGGTTTAACTGTATATGTATCATTTATTTTAAATAACAAAAAGAGGTGTGATATATGATATTTTCCGAGGACAATTATAAACAACTTTACAACTCTTAAGATTTTTTTAACAGGGTATCTATAAATGTTTCGTTCCCAGGTTACAGTTGCTTTATTATTATTTAGCATAATGGATGAATCCTGGATACCTGGCCGGGAAATGTCATCAGCCTTCACACGATAATTACACTTTCTTGTATAAGGATTTGACCCGTGTTGGATTTTAACGTAGATGGAGTGTGAATCTGTTACTACTTATACATTATACATATTTATTTTGATTAAAAACCTTGATATTTGATTATTAAAAGAACATCATTAATAAGACATATATTTTATTTACTCCTCATTATCTTCGTGACAGCTAAGTCGATAAACAACTCGACAAATTATCTTACGTAGCACGTGTTACACTATGTACTGTAAGATCTGGACCTTCTCCTTAAATGTACTTAGGACTGGGTTCATATCCTTCGACACAATATTAAAGAAATTCTGAAAAGAAATAAAAAGTGAGAATGGTAGAATTATACTAATTAAAGTTGTTTCAGTTAAGTTGTTTTGAAATATTTTTTAAAGCAGAACCATTGTTAATGTTTAAAAAAAACAAAAAAAACGAAAAAAAAAACCAAAACAAAACAAAACCTTATATAGTACATGTTGTAAGGATAAACTCGTTTGCGATTCAATTGCATCTATAATTTAAAATTATAATCGTAGTTATGGTTTTGCCATAAACATGTCAGTTTTAATTTTAGGTAATACGCATTTTCAATTAAAGGTGAAAGGTTATGATGTAAAACGAGAGAGAGGGGGGGCTTTAAAATCTAAGAACGTACAATACAAATATTATCTTCGTAGTTTGATAAGAAATGTTTATCTAGCAAGTTGTGCACAAAAAAAATGGATCAAAATCTCTAAACTCTTATTTTTATTGGGAATGTTCATCTATTCAGCAATGGTGAAGCAATGGCGAAGTATTTTATATGACTTAAAATATCTTTCCCTAAAATTGATCTTCCAAACTGATGTTTAAACGATATCATAATTAGAAAATGCTAAGAGGTCACAAGCTTTTCATTTTTTGCAATGCTCCATATCATAAACAGATATCAAGACAGAAATCCTAGAAGAATTAGTATGCAAACTGTATAGAACAGCTGTTCGTGAATGGACGGACGAATCATGTTAAATACACGCTTTACCACTCATAAATAATGTAACAGTTTTTTTCAGACACATTTAAGAATGCTTTCTTAACTACTTGTTGTTATTGTGAATAATCTAAATCCCTATGTTTTGTAATATTGCCTTTAAAGATACAACTACATTTCTTAAAAAGAAACACATGTTTTTATAACACAATATTCAAATTCAATATTTTTTTAAATACACGTATTTTTTATTATTGTTATTATTCAATACTTATTTATTATTTATTTTTGAATGACTTAACTTGTGTTTATTATTTGAAACGTATTACTTGAGCTTAAAAACTCCTTGATAATTAACTTGAAATATAAACTACCTGTGTAGGTTATGTACAAAGATACTTGATATGTTCTTTGTATTGCGATATGCCATATAGACACCATTGTGATCTAAACAACTTATAACATTAGATAAATGCATCACAGTCGATCAATTTATCTCAGATAGTCATGGTGAAGCTGCAAACCAATTCCCTGACAGCTAAAGAATGGAACCTTCGCGTCACAAAGGTGAGCTGATATAATGTTTTACAATAAATGTCATGTTATCGCGTCTTAAATATTTTCTAGATCTCTTAAACGAATGTTTCAGAGTCTGTTTGTCTTCTTCGGTATCATTGTTAATTTCATTTCTTTTTACTTTTTTAACTGATTTTAACTAAACTGAATTTTTTCCCAAAAGGGCAAATTCTTGAGGTTTTATCTAATTATTTAGGACAAAAAATTTATCAAATCTATGTTGCAGACGAGGCAGGTGGTTTGTAAAACGAAAAATATCAGCTCTTACATTCATTATCTAAAACATAACTGGTTTAAAAAGAAGATTGCAATGGTAACTTTATAACAGAATGGACATGGTATCATGTTCCGATTGAGAACACTAATTGTTTTCATTCCCACTCGAGGTAAATCTTAAGGTGGGAAAGTCCTTGTGTCTATTTGGTTGTTGTCAAATATCAGGTGTTTTTTTTTTTTTTTTTTTTTTTTTTTTTTTTTTTTTTTTTTAATTTTAGTGGGGTACTCCTGTTTTTTTTAAAACACTTTTGATCTTACCGCGTCGAGATTATTGGAAGACTTTAAACTGTGGCGTAAAACACTATTACAACATTCCACTTCTCTTAATCCACATCTTTTCGTGAGCTTTATAAATATTGTTAAAATTTTAGCCACACTGATAAGACACCCGAAGAAAAGTGATGGTTTTCCGGATAATGTGAGTTCTATCAACAAAACATGCTTTGTTGTAGCTCTTTTTTATTTTATGGGGTTATGGTGCTTCTTTTATAACAATTGGAACAGTATAATTGTATAAAATTTTAAATAGTTATGGATTTTTTTAACATAAATAACATGTTTAATGTTAATTGATGCATGTTTTTAAATTGTATTCAGGTCATGTCTGTTTTAGCTATATTAAAATTGCTTATATCTTTATAATTAATAAAAAGGCAATTTAACATATTTTTCTGTTGTTCTAAATGCTTTTGTCCTGTAAGCATTAAGTTATTATCTGACAAATGTTGTTGAATAATTAATATAAGCAAAGCTATTCTGCATAATGTAAAACCACTGCGCATTCAGTGTAGCTCACTTTGGGAAACATTTTTCAAAATTAATATCATGCCTAACAAAAAGCTAAATAACCCTGGTTTCAGGTAACGATCTGTATTACTAACTTTATTTTAGCATCAAAACATGTAAAATCAATTATATATATATATATATATATATATATATATATATATATATATATATATATATATATATATATATATATATATATTTTTTTTTTTTTTTTTTTTTTTTTCCTCAAATTTCGAACTTCTTTCCCTATACATTATAACGCGATTTTATGCAACTCATTCTGGCGTTCTACGTATAGCCATAAATAAAAAGTTGCTTTAGACGATAAGTGTATGTATTCTGAAATTAAAAAGCATAAAATGATCAATACATATTGCTAAAGACCTGTTTCATGAATAATTAATTATGATCTTAATTACACCTTTGTGGTTATCTTATTATATTTAGTCAGCATAGTATACTAGCAGTCACGCCTAAAGTAATAAACATGTAGCATTTCCACTTTATGATTTAATGTTACATTTATATTTCATTGATCTTGTGTTTTATGCTAAAATCTGGCTTTAGGCAATATAACCATTTAACGTTGTCGTAAATATGGTGCTGAGTGTTGTTCTTATATTGTATAGGAGTAAGATATGATTGCAAGCTATTAAAGTTCCTTGGTCGTTGTTGCTGGTCAGTAAAGACACACGAGTACCTCCTTGAGGCTCTCACAATGAGACTAAAGAAAATTTTTGTTTTGTTATATATATATATATATATATATATATATATATATATATATATATATATATATATATATATATATAGTGTGTGTGTGTGTGTGTGTGTGTGTGTGTGTGTGTGCAACGTAAGGTTTCATGGATTCGTTCCTCTATTCTCTTGTTTCTTTTTAAAGAACTTGTTTCCACTGAGAAACTTTAAATCACTTAAACATTTTTAGATAACCTTAGAGGTAATGGAATGTAAATACAAAATGAGGAAAACAAATTGTATCTGAAACATTTGTGTTTGACAAAATCTTATTTAACTTATACTTAAATCTTTGAATTGAGGCAAAACAAGATACGGCATATTAAAACCGTTGATATAAAAAGTCTTGCCTTTAATAGACTTTGGCTAAAAGTCAAATTCGTGTCCATAGGTATAGTTGAAGTGTTCATAAAACCCTATCTCAGCTAAGTCAAGTTAATTTCACTTTAAGCAAAGAAAAACAACAGTAACCAAAACGTCGTGTAGAGATCAATGCATAAAATAATAATAAAAATTTCAAAAACATGTTTATCATGTTCATTTAATTTCAATAATATCGACTTATTTATCCGGAAACCCAGTTAAGATAATTTGGACGCACATTCAAGCAATGTGTTTGATTATTTGGAAGGCCATTTTTAGAGTGCAAAACGGCGTCTAGGGGATATGGTTTTAGGAAGTTCGCCTCAATGAACATCCCCGATAAATAAAATAACCAAATAAATATTTCCTTAAAGAGGAAAATATGTCGCCACTATTGGCATGTTTACCAAAATATTGTTTTGAAAATAAGAAATAGGTCATTGAATACTTTGGTGACATGTTACTTCATATGTAAAGAAATGCTATCATTAAAATAATGCTTCGAAAAGAAGAAATAGGACATTGAATACTTTGGTGACATGTTACTTCATATGAAAAGAAATTTTATCATTTCAGATTAATCAGCATAGAGCTTTGTGTTCTGTCTGCGTATAAATTAGATAACAAACCAGATTGAAATTAAAGCAAAACGTTATTATGTACATACTGATGACTGACATTAAAAAATGACAAAAACGATCACGTGACTTATTAAGGTATCTCTCCATATACGAACTTAACATTAAAAAATGACGAAAATAATCACATGAATTATGAAGGTATCTCTCCATATAAGGACCTATCTATTCAGTGGTAAAAGAACAATGAACCCGTTTATTCTGCGACTATGTAACCTGCATGCAACTCGATGCCTAAATGCAGAATAGAATTAAAACAACAACTGTGAGCACATCAACTGTGAGCACATAATGTCGATTACCGTTTTAGTAGTCGTTGCAACCAACAAAAGCAAAAATATTAAAACAAAAAATATTTTACATTTAAGTGGTTATTGATTTCTAAACAGCTGTCAATAATAAAACACAAGTTCTAGTCCATGTTGTTTTTTTTTCAGATTCAATGTTTTTTTTTCTCCGATTCGCTTTAAATATGTGTATCATATCGATTTGTTTCTTAAATATTATCTGGGTTATATTTTCATTTTATTTTATTTCATTTTATTTTATTATATATTGTGTTTTGTCCTAGTTGACAACGAAGAGAAAATTAATTGTAATTGATGAAAAACAGCTGTCGCCAACTGCAAAACACACTAATATGATTGAAGTATAGAAGCTTTTTAAGATAGGATCAATATAAACTTATATTGTCACTATAAATGTGATATGTACGACAGCTTATTTGTGTTATTTAATTTTTACACGCAATACTATGTATGACAAGATGCTGCGCATAAGGAAAAAGTACAACAAAATAGATTTCATAGTTAAAGATGTCACTTTTGTTCATTCAAATCATTACCCTTCTGGAGTTCTCGGTCTCACTTCCTTGATTGAAGTTCGCGTGTATAGCTTAATTTGTTTTGTTTTTTTTTTTTTTTTTCCTTTTTTCTGTTTTTTTTTTTTCTACTTATGTTTTGACTAATTGTCAATCAATTGAGAATCAATCAAATATATACGTTCGGCTAAAACGTTACAATTTTGTTTATTGGATTAACCTTATGTTCAAACTCATTGCTTAGTACATGCTCGTCTATACCTGCCCCTGCAAAATAGTTTCCATCAAAATGCTTGTGTGTCAGAAATGAGAACTTACATATATAATAATGATGGGAATATATCTTTTAACAATTTTCTTGAAATATAAGCAGTATTGAGAACAATTTATTTGAGACATAAATGGGACAACAGAAATATTTTTAAAATGTAATTACTTTCGATAAAGTAACAAATCATTGAGTAACGACAAATAAATGTGAATGACCGTGGTATGTGCGGTAATTAACGCCAGACTCTATTGTAAGTGGCCTATATAAAAGAGAATTACTTATGATAATTGAAATGACAAGTTGCAGTAGAAGAAAAGCGTATTCTTGCACTATGTGTATTCTACCTACATGTTAATTATTTGATGGTACACATAGACACGTCTAGAATGTCATGAAACAAACGAAAACACAACAGCTGCAATTGATGATCTCGTCCCAGTGGCAGATTAACAAACACAACAACTACTTGTTTTAACTTAACCCTATATCTGAAACAGTACAAAGAAAATGCGCAGGGCTTTGTATCTATGAATATTAGTAACTCCTGACTAAACTGGAACGTTGATAATAGATATCTGTGTTTTACTATGTCATAGATTGGCGTAATGTTACGAATGTTTGACTGCATTTTCATAACCAAAATCGGATACCGCTTTTTGCTCTTGTGACAGACATATGAGAAAGGTTTTTTGCATATTGGTATTCTTTTTTAAATAAAAACATACTTTTTTATGTTTCAAGACACGCGTTTATAGTAAGAGACAAGAAAGGTAACGGATTTCTTAGAAATTTATCATCCGTGTACTTTAATCATCAGTAACAACGCATACTAGAAAAATTGGAATCGATGTTTTGACATTAGGGTCATGTTATACTTTATAAGGCCTAGGTTTGTTTTACAAAAACAGAAAACTGAACCACAGTCGATCATATTTATCAATTGTGAATGTTTACAGTTATTGGTATAGTCAGAATCATACACAATAAACTAACGACTGAAGTAAATTTTGTAAATTTTTTATTTTTAAAAGAATGATCCTCATTTTGACTTGGTTTTTGTTTCGTTGTCACTCCTTTGACTATTGCCAATAACATATTATAACACTGTAAGTTGCTGAAATTTTTTATGCAAACGATAAATCAAATGTATTACATGTTGTCGGCAAGAAATACATTAACTACTGAGATTTAATTTGACCTTTTTGATTTTTTTTCCTCTGGCAAAGAAACAAGCAGTTAATGTCTGTTTATTCACCCACTTGCACAGATAATGAAGAAATTGTACATTAGTTTTTTTCTCTAGTTATACCTGTGTTGGTAATGTTCTGTATATCTCCAAGGCAATAATTCAAGATTTTATCAAAATCATTTTTCAAGACAGTTGTATCACCAATACTAGT
Organism: Tegillarca granosa; assembly: GCA_029721355.1. NCBI lineage: Eukaryota > Metazoa > Mollusca > Bivalvia > Arcoida > Arcidae > Tegillarca > Tegillarca granosa. The sequence goes on from CM056597.1 coordinate 22,048,262, forward strand.
AGAAAGAACCAACAAAATAGAGTAATATTAATTTAACAGAGATATGTGATACGAGTTAGATCAAGTATCGTGTATTTATGTACCAATTTGCGATATTTTATGCAACACAAAAGATATACTATTACATTACCATGGAAACCTTCAATAGTAATGTATTTCAAATTTGGGAAAATATATATTATATATCTCTGATTTCACAAAAAAAAAGAACTAGATTGTAAGCAGGATTCATAAACCAGGTAGAGAGAATTTTACCTGGATATAAATTTCAACAATAGGATTAAAAGAATTATATGATGTCATGATAACTTGTTAGCTTGGAAATTACGTTAGGAAAAATCCAGGTTGATGATTTTGAAAATGTGTTTAAATCATTTAAAACAAAATACAACAATATCATGTTGAAATAATTTTTTCGGAAATATGTTATAATATTTTAACTCGAGTTGTGTTAAAATTCAGGGAGTGATCTATCTGATTTGTGTGTCAACAAAATTTAGTCAGTGGAGAATTTAATAAAAGATTTATCGAGTTTCTGAAATAATTTTTGAGGACTGCTAATGTTAACATTGATAGCTGGATGGAATTTCATTGTGTAAATTTGACACTGTAGAATATTAATGTCAAAGCGAATGGAATTTAGTGACATAACTTTATATTTACTTTCATATGAGGGTAACAAGATGCTTATAACATTTTGTTTTACGAAAATGTGATGAGTTTTTGCTATTTTTAATATATTGCCAATGGTTGGGTTGTCATTTAATCCAAACAGTGTCAAACATTCCTATTGTTGTAAAATAAACAAAAGATATTATGTTCGCACGAATTGATGCAAAGTAACATTAAATCATATTTATTTGGACAAAGTAAACAGGGGAGTTGACAATATACGTCTACCTTATTTGTTTCTTACGTTTCAAGATTACTTCAAGCTGACGTCAATGGTTTCGAATTGTTTATGGTGGAGTCGTAGACAATGTCGTGTACCATAGTATTATCATGGTAGCTATTGGTCTCTTTTCATCAACCGAGAAGCTAAAACGTCGAAAAATATTAATGTATGCATATAGTAAGTCTTACTCGAGATATAAGTAATTTTTGTACATGTTCTAGTTTTTTTTACAGAATTATTAGTTCTATAAATTTTACTTAAAGTGGGCCATGAAATATATGTTTATTCGTCATCCAAATTATATAAGAAATTTTAATATTTTGTGAAAATTCAAATCAGAGTTTTTTATTATTTCAAGATAAAAATATATTTTTCGTAAAAAAACAAAGTTCAAATAAAAAATTACAATGCGTGTTAGCATACTTATAATATTGGTGAATAGATTCTAATATGCATCTAATTTTGATTATTGGCAATTTGAATTGATCTCTTGTAAATAAATGCAAGTACAAAAAAATGTGTGCTTCGATAGAAATGCGTGAGGCCGCGTGATGTAGATAACTAAGGAAAGTCTTATTGATAATTATTAGAGTATAAATCAGTGTTTAAGACAACACATACGTCATTGTATGAGTAGTCTATTTCGACTCAAGCTTTCTGAATCCTTCACAAAGGTAATCAAATCAATTGCTCTTCTCTGGAAAAATATCATCTGATAGCATTATCGCAGAAACACAAGGCACTTGTGTGTCTTCGTTTTTTTTTTTTTTTTAATTTCATATTGTGTAATATGTAAAAAACTATGTTAAACAAAACAAAAAACTCAAACGTACACTTTGGTATTTATACTATTTTCCACATATCTCGAGTCACTTTTCAAAGAATTTGTTTAATAATAGCTGACGGTCAATTTGAAAACCTTTGAAAGATTCGTTTGCTCTTGTTGAACTCTTTCAAAATTTATCGACAAATATTTTCATCGGTTTCTCCCAAAGGATATGAATTTCTAGGAAATTATAAATGTCATTGATTGCCGTTGTTATTTCAAAGACAGACAATTTTTCTTCATAAATATTATAGAATTTAAATTAACAATACACAAAACTGATTGGCTAATGAATCTATTGAAGGAGAACATGAAACTTCCGGTTTATGCTGATCGTTTCCTTATCAATGAATTGTGAAAAATCATTTTTGTTCACCATGAGGAGCGATTGTATTGATCTGTTGTATTCAATTTTTTAGAGAGAGAGAGAGAGAGAGAGAGAGAGAGAGAGAGAGAGAGTTTATACATTTATAAAATCTCACATAGTGATTTTAAAAATAAGCATTTTATTCTATAAATTTCAGGACTTTCTCACTTTGTCACTTTTGTTTGTAAAATATCACAGTAAATAATACTATACAATAACAATAACTTACTAGTCCTTTTTAAATCACCATCTGTTTAAAATCTTTTGATTTCATACAATCGTACTGGCAGTTGTCATTGCAAAATACAGTTTGCAAAAATAATCTAACACACTACTTTTGAAACCCTATCTTGAAAGTCTTTTCCATTCAGAATTTCTTTCTTAAATTTCCCTAAAAATTGGCAACATGTTCCCTTTTTAAGTCTTTATATACATATGTGGCTGCACTTTATGTTTAGGCCGTTTAACTCAATACATTGTATGTTTTTGTTATTTGTGAATTTTAATATTTTCGAGAAATATGCTTATCTTCACTTTGCATTATAAATTCACGTCTCTGATATTACAATAAAGCGTGTTTTGTACTCTTCCTTTTCATATGTAAACAACACTCGGTGAACTCTTTAAAATACTACTTTACTCTATTATCCATCTCTATAGATTATGTCATTGAAGAGATTACCATTTACGGAACTCTTGACCCATCCCGTCTCCAAACAGCTCATGATTGCAAAACATTTCGTCATACACAACTGAGTGTGTTTAAGCACCGAAATCATTTTAACACTTAAGATTCATACACTTAATTATGGATGAAGTACTTAAATGAAATAATACAAATGAGTTAAACAAATTCTCCTCAGAGATGCACAAAGAGGTTTTTGAATGCCTTTCATATTTGTTATTACAGAAAACAATATTTTCTATTGACTCAACCAAAAAACCTTTAGCTGTGGTACTTATATATGATTTAAATCGCGTTCGGTTTTGCAGATTCTTTATTATGATATTCGAGGGAATTGTTTTTACACTTATGATTCGATGAGAGAACAAAGTAGATATTGTATGTATAATTGGAGTATTTATTTCCATATGGAATTATAAAAGCAGTAAAAAAAAAACTTCACATCTGATTAAAAAGAGGGTGCAAAAATGTTGGCTTAAAGTACGTTCCACTAAAAATATGTACATGTACAATATAATTTGTACCCCGGTTTAACAAGAAGTGTTAGTCTAATCAGTAAAATGGAGTCTTTGATATGACACGAAGTGCTTCACTACAAATGCCTTAGACTTCCCAAGCTCTAATGTTTGAGCGGTTGTTGTTGTTGTTGTTGTTGTTGTTTGGGTAATGTTGTTTAACGTCGCATCGGCATTTTGTTTAGATATTCGCGATGAGAGCAAGGTTTTCAATTATGAATTTATCTAAGAATTCATGTATGTATGTGTTTGAGGTGTGGGTGTGTATTATTTGAGCGGTATTATAAAGGATAAAATATAATAAAAGATTAAAAAAAACCATAAAGAATTGTTATCAGGAAACAAAGTATTTAAAAAAGAATATCGGTTTTAATTTCTAGCCGCTGGTTTTCCTATATTTATGAAATCTCTGGTTTCAATTTATTTTAAGTTCATTTGTATTTAGTTTGAGTACCTATAGGAGCAACATGTATATTTCTCGTATTTTTTATTTATTTATGCTATTTTTTTTCAAATTTATTGTCAAATTTATGTCAGTGACAAATATGTCTATTTAAGTTAAATTACCTTTAATAATATCTTATTGCCAAGTTGATACTATTTTGACTGTAAATGTTCCTTTACTCCGACTCCAAAACTACTCTTTAAAATCAGTCATGATTGCTTTGTGATTCAGACAGTTCTGACATTAATGGGGATTGTAATTTATAAAAAAAAGGTTTTCATAGCAATTTGAGTGTTTAATGATTTTTTGTTTACGCCTTTTTTTGTAAAAAAAAGTCTAAATATTTTATCTCTCAATCCTTACTTAATACATGTTATAAACCACTGTGAAAAAAATAAAACCACATCATAAATTGTTATAATGCAGAACATAATAAAGAGCAAATTCTCCAATGCATATGCCAGATAAGATACGGGTCAAAGAAACAACAGAGCTTGTAATGAGTAACTGAAGAAAATATCAGTCTGCAAATAAAATTAATCTTATGCAGACGCATACTACTGTTTGATACTATCAACCAGTACTAGAGAAACTAAGCCATGTATGCCAACAGGCTCCCTAGTGTGCCTGATATGGACATGTGTTATTTTTATACCTTTAAACTTTTTTTGTTTATTTAGCTACGTGGACAGGATACTTATATCTTACTGATCATTGATAAATCGGTTTTAACACGATTTTTAAAATATACAGTTCCAGTCAAAATTTGAAATATAATAATCAGTGTCAAAATTATGTATTTATCATGTCCTTTTCAATTATTTATTCATCATTATTATTATTATTATTATTATTATTATTATTATTATTATTATTATTATTATTATTATTGCTGTTATTGTTGTTGTTACTTTTATTTATTTTTTTTTTAATTTTATTTTATTTTTTCATTTATTTTTTAAAAATTTTTAATTGTTTTTTATTTATTCCTTTTTTTAAATTCATGTTTTGTGTGTAGATAATAGTTTCGTTCCAATCTTGGATAGTGAAATACATTGATAAATAATGAATTCATTCAATATGTTGAAAACAAAATTATTTATTTGACATGGAATGAAACGAACTATGTTTTATGAACTGGTTTTAAATAAAATATGGTTTTGTTTCTAATATTGAAGTTAAACCGTATAATATTACTGTGTAGCAATACTACATACACATTGAGTAGGAAGTTAATACAGTTTTTTAAATGTACCTATTCATTCATTCATTTATTTATCTTGAGAAAAAAAACTTTACGAGTTTTTTGTACTACTACAAAAAATTAGACACAGGGTAATCAACACGTGATAGAACGGAGGGATATTTAGATGGATTTACATAAAGATGCTATAACTAATTCATTGAATTACACGGGCTGAAATTAGATAACCACACTGGACCCTATACAATAATGTAAAACTACTTAGCAGATCTTTCTAGTGTCAGATTATTGAGTCATAAAGGATGTCGATTGCGTACAACAGGCGTAACATGTCTGACATTTAACAGCATCATTTAGATTCTTTAAATAATCAGTAAGTTTCCTATCCCAATGGATGATGTAAAGCGTTCTTATGATTACTAAGTAGCCAGGTTTCTACCTTGTTTCATTTTGTTTATGTGCCTTTATTAAGGCAATATTTACATTACTTAGGTTTAGTTAACGGAGGCTTTCCATTTAATATTAGATCTAGAATATCGATAGAGGAGATCAGAGAGCTTTGGCAATGATTTGATTTACCGAGTTTTTCAGAGTAACACCGAATGTAACGTAGGTCTACAAGTGTTTGTAACATTACATAATATGATAGATGGATTACCTACTGAATCAAGTGTTTAGCTATATTTACATCAAACTGTGTAAAGAAATCATGGCAAAGTTTCAAGTGATGGACACACTAGTACTTCTTATAAGCAAACAGGACTGATACCATTCTTTAATAAACTTTACAGTTAAATTTCTTTATTCTTAGTTTAGTTTTTTGTGATAAAAGAAAAGACAAAAATCTCTTTTGCTGGATTGATTCAGATTAATTAATACAGGATTTTTTTTAGTTATCTGTTTTGGATCTACGGTTATATTTCCAGTGCTGTGTTCATGATTTGATATTTTTAAGAAAAATATTGATTTAAGAAAAAAAAAACAATGATGATGTTAAGGAATACCGCAGAAATTCATTTTTCATTTTCAAAGAATTTAAACTTGGCGTTTATTTGTCGCTAAACTACAGTATTTGTTAAGAGAAATGGATAACGGAATTCTAAACCTTCACCCACAGGTAATATAATCATTGGTTTTATAGAGCATCTCTAAACTAATTTAAGGCATGTTTTATCATTTTTGCAGTTTCGTTCTTGTCGTGTGCTTGCTGATCCAAAAAATAGTTTCTTGCAGAATTCAGTTCAAAACACGTGCATACTTATTTTTAAACCCCAGCTTAACATAGCAACATAAGCTATATTAATGAGGAATTCGTCTTAGGGGAGTTTGTAAACTCAACAACGAAGATAGATTTCTTTCACAATTTGGTGTTTATAGGAAACATATTTCAATGTTTAAACACAAATTTAATATAAAGATGAAGAAAAATGGTAAAGGCTATCACAACAACGTTTGGCTTATTTTGTCAACATAAAAAATTGCTTAGTACATGTATCTAAAACGATTCTTTAAAAGTATTTATAAGAGTTTCTTGTAGAGTGCACTTGTATTGTGTAAATTGGTTTCATTTTGTTTGATTCACTTTTTGTTTTAGAAAATAATTTTTTCTTCCACAAATTTGTACAGAATGTTTCCATCATTGAGAAAAGTCTGGTAACATCTATGCATTGACTGATAGCCAATATCGGATGTAAACTGGAATTTTCAGTAGCGGAATTTTGTGTGTTTTATTTATTTATTTATTTATTTATTTATTTATTTATTTATTTATCCTACTATCACGTAACTACTAATTTGTATTATTTTACCTTTGTTTATTATTATTATTATTATTATTATTATTATTATTATTATTATTATTATTATTATTATTATGTTATTACTAATATTGTATTCGTTCCTCGGAGGAAAAAAAAACAAAAAAATATTTATTTAAGTCAATATTTATTTGTTTTTAAATCAATATTTACAATAAAACACCAAAATTCTCAACGGTATCCCAATTCTATCAAAGATTCATTACCAGAATGCATTGGGAATAAAAGCAATTGTTCCATCCTATTTCTATATCAGTCATCTCGTCTTTTTGTGCGTTTACATTTTTTAAAGAAGACCAGTTTTATTTTGAAAACCAACTGTGTGTTGATTTTACCCTAGGTTGACAGATTGGCTGATACACGTATGTTCCATTTTGTTTTTCTGAAACGTATTCGAAAACAACAATGCTTTCTTTTTGCAAGCTTTCTAACAATATTCGAATCGATTTTGACCTTGAGGAAAATAATTTTCCATGAAACAATTGTACTTAAAATTCTAATCGATTTGATTTCCAAAATATAATGAAGTCGGTTATAAATATTTCATTATAACTATTTATGTTTAATATCTAATGTAGTAATGAGAGTGAACCAGCTTATGGGAAGGTGTTACAATTAAATGTGAACAGATACAAACACACTTATGGCAAAACAATTTGTTAATGAGAGTCAAATGGTGGCTGAATATTTTGTGTTGTCAATCAAATAATATATAATTTTATCTGGCAGTTGAAGAAACATATCAGAAAATCGCCATGAGTGCTTTATTTATGTAAGTATTTTAGTGTGTAAATATTAATATTTCTATTTTTATCTTGTAAACACCATGGGGTGTTACAAATGTTCTTCGTCTAAGATTTCTGACTAAGTGATATTACGTTAGTCTTTTGTTAGTAGATAACAGTTCAACACTTAATGAATCTAGTACCGATTTCAGTACAGAATTTAACTTCGAAAATTCAAATAATATCAAGCAACTCCAAAGTTAATTTTGATCGACATTAGTTAAATAAATTTGAATCGTGATTTTCGAAACAATAAGAAAAAATCTGCTCTATAATTTTCAACAAATTGTTCATTTGATGATTTCGAAATTAAAAACAATTGACAAAATTATAAAGATCTTAGGTGTCAGGCTTTTAACCCCACCCCACCCCACCCAAAAAAGGGGGGGGGGCTTGGGCTTGTATCGTAGTTTTACATGGCAACAATGACCGATTCAGAAACGAAACTGTGTTATATGACAAGTAATAAGAAGTTGTCAGATTATAGCTATGTAAAATATATTAAATATTTCTATGACGACCACCGGTCTATTTAGACCATTCATAAAAGGTGTTTTTACTCTCACAAACTTAACCTTCCAGAACTTTCAGATTAATATGAAAATATTTCTGAAGGATACCTGTACGTTATATTTGAATGACAAAGGACGGATATGAGAACAAGCTAGAGGGTAACATTACGCGCAGTGCGTTTATGATTCTTTCAAACGAATGGACTCAAATAAAATTAATCATATTTACGAAAAAGTTAATGACTAAAAACTGATACAGTTTATTTTGTGTAGTAAATCATACTATAGTAATACCATATTTAAAATATTAACTATAATATATATACTGTCGCAGTTGTCAGAAAAGTAGCAGATTTGACGTTCAGTAACGAGCTTCTTTACCACTTCTTGCTTATTGCCATTTTATTGCTGTTTGATAGAATGTGATATTAATGGGGATCCTTCGTCAAATTATCTTAATTAATTATCAGAAGACGAAGTATAAACCTCGTTTATGTGGCTATAATTTATTATCTTTATTTCTTGTAGATATTAACCGACATGACGCCCTACTTTACATCTTTAAGAAGATAAGCAAGTGTTTATGTTTAATGGGGGCGTAATCAGTAATTATATAATTAAGCGCAAAGAACTGTAAATTACGTAATGATTCATCTTTCTCATACGGCCAATAGCGTTGCATTTATTACGCGATTTTCACTTGATTAAACTTTTATGCTCTAATCAAAGTCGATTATCATGAGTCTGAAATTATCTTGATAAATAAGTCGTACACTTTTGTCACATTAGTAATTTAAAAAATAAATAAATAAATAAAAACGTGGATTTACTAGCGTATCGGGTGTCTTGATCATGTACACCCGTGAATACGTGGCAAATAAACCCATTTTAGCTTCTAATTTATTTCAACTGGAGGCAGGTTACTTCTTTTAACCAAGAATCACTTTGCCATCAGCCGCTGTAAGCACGTTCGAAAGTTTTATTTTATTTCATCTTATTTTATTTATTTATTGATTTTATTATTATTATTTTTTTTGTGTATTTATTTATTTATTATTATTTTTTGTCTTTTTGTTTTATTACATATTTTTACAGTCTTGAATCATTTCCCTCAAGTGATGCGTGTTCTTTTATGCATTGCCGTTTGTCAGTATACGTTATTGGCAAATATTAGGTAATACTTTTTCTGACGCTATAAAGAAAAAACGTGGAATGCTTCATGTATTTATGTAGCGATAATTTAAACCTGTGGTAAGGGCATTACCTCATTTTCTCGAATTTTCTGCTTAATTCCCTATATCTGATTAATTACTCCCTTATATCATCAATATAAAGCCTAAGATAAGTTGATTACATCACACACCTTACTAAAACTGAACCTTTATATAAACGATAATTTAGCTTAAATATGCAGATATCAGTGTTACTTAATTACTGTAAATGTGAAGCAAATTTTAGATAATTCATATGTAATGCAGATATCTTATTATTATGTTTAGCAAATCTGTTGACTAAGTATCATTAATAAATGAATAATTAAGTAGATAGTATATATATAGATCGGTAATGTTCGGTAATTGCGTACATGATCAAGTAACAATGGCGCAAATAACTTCAACCACAAAAAGCTTACATTCATTCTAAAAAAGACGAAACTAGGAATTTATTAAAGAAATATGTTGTATTCGAAAAACATACTGTAAATACTTTTAAAAATTGGAAAATAAATAAAATAGAAAGAATGATGGTATGTTGTAGCAGAGTCACGTGATTGATGGTACCGATGTCGATTTGAGTTAGGCGGTAATGTGAACAAACTCAACAAAATCCAACTCAACCTAGACACACACACACTTAGGTTACAACGGTTTATTTTTAGAAAGATTAACTATTAGTAGTATTTCTATATTATATTATTATTATTATTATATTTATTATTATTATTAATTTTATTCTTATTTTCTTAAAAATAGGTTCATCATTAAAATTACAAACGGATTAAAACGTATTTTATTGAATAAAAATTAAAGTAATTTTTTTAGTTGTATAAATTATATTCTAAAACACCTTTGAACATTGTATAACCACTTTAATAGCTTGATTAGTTAGTCAACACCCAAGTTTTCCTTATGAATAATAAATGTGTTCGACACTTTTACCAAAATAAAAGATGACCTTTTAGTGTACATATCTACACTCTCAATAGATCGTTCCATATAAGCAATGTGATGTTAGAAAGTTTAAATGACAATTAACCTGTCTGCTGCATCATTAGGTTAAGACATGTTTGTCCCTGAGGTTTACTAAATCAGTTGCTTTAGCAATACGAGCCTTTTGTTTGAATGCTCAAAACATCTGTGTGTTGCTGCTTTAATCATTAGCTTACTATACGGGGTAAAGCTCATTTTTAATTATTTTCTTTTAATGGTTTCAAATTATTAAATGATACGTGAAGTGTTGGTTTTCATGTATTTTATATTTTGGTATTTAGAAACCAACCGGTTATTTAAACTTTATGATCTAATTGGATATGGATGATATTTTTGGTATGTTTTTTACCTTGGTTTCTATGCTGAATTGAAAAAACTCTCTCTCTCTCTCTCTCTCTCTCTCTCTCTCTCTCTCTCTCTCTCTCTCTCTCTCTCTCTCTCTCTCTCTATGACGACTAAAAGGTAAGCAAATATTTCTTCTTGCGTTGGGGTATTAATCCTCCTCTCTCTCTCTCTCTCAATGACGACTAAAAGGTGAGCAAATATTTCCTCTTCTACGGTGGTATTAATTCTCTCTCTCTCT
>CM056597.1:22059205-22122206 GCA_029721355.1 Tegillarca granosa
TATTTTAGAGTACATGTATTATAAATCCGACTTAAAAGGCTCAATGAGTATTTACAACGACTGTAATTTCTCACTATCCTGATAACATTTGTAAATATTGGTCGTAAAGTTTTAGTCCCTAGTTTCTCTATTCGTTAATAGAACGAAATGAACAGACATGTTGGTTTATTTTTTTTATGTCAATTACAAACTCGGTTTTTGGTATCAAACAAGATGTATGCTTTGCCGTTCCTGTTCAGCACATTGCGGCTGCTTTAAAGATTTGGAACTATCTCAATTTAACCAACCACTTAAGAAAGTGAGTATTTCTCGAGTAGCCATATCAAAAGAGGTGTCCTGTAGGGTTGTCTTGTGCTATTACGAATCTTTATAAAAAGCACATGACAATTAATAAATACAGAAGTACATTGTTTGAAAAAAATTCGAAAGTAGTAAGTTGAAGGGTTTACAGTTGTCCGTCACACCAGGTTGAACAGTTGACAAGTAGAAATTTCTTAGTTCAATCCTTAATATTTTATATGAAAACAGTCTCATTTTTGTTGAGGCCGGGAGTGACCTATTTTAATATCCGTATGGACAGCAATTATCTCTTGCACACGTTGTCACTGTGTTGACTTCATTTAAAAATAAATTTTGTAAATGATTGTCACGTGGAATTTTTTATTGTGGGTGGTTCAAAACAAATTTGATTAAAATATCTGCATATTTTCATACTTCAGTTATTTCTTTTCATTTTCTTTATTTTTTATATTGTTATATGTTACTTGGACTAGTAGTAAAGTTATTAACAGATGCATATTGCTTTCAATGTATTATTATAAGTAAAATTTAATAAAGAAATATAAATGGAAACAGTTCTTTTTAAAATCTTAATAAAATTTAATACCCGACTTGTTTCCTTAAACGAAAGTCAATATGCCTGGCGAGTTTTGACATCATACCCATAGAAAACATTTTCTTTTAATTAGAGTGATATAATTATTGGACTCGGAAGTCACGATCCACGCGTGGCTGAGGAAGCAGCGAGACTTTTTTTGGATGGTTGGGCTGAGACATTGATGTTTTCTGGGAAATCAGGAAATCTTACAAAAGGTATATATGTACTATATAATGCAACTTTATTATCAACACAAACAATTCAAGTGTCACGTGATTCAACGAGAACGTAAATGGTCAGCAACTTAAACCAACGCGGTTTTTTCCTTTTCTTAAAAAGTACTTTTTCAAAAATCTAATTATCGCTTTTTATAACAGATATTATTTTTATTTATATCTCTAGCAAATTACTATTGCGTTACCCCCCCCCCCCTCTCTCTCTCTCTCTCTCTCTCTCTCTCTCTCTCTCTCTCTCTCATTTTCAGGTTAATCAGATAAAACATGTATTTGAATATTTAAGATTGAAAATCTAAAATTGTAAATGGTGAACAAATATTGTACTTTTGTTTCTGTACAAGGTAAATGGGATAAACCGGAAGCCGAGATATTTTACGACATTGCTGTTTCCATGGGAGTACCTCCAACAAGCATTTTACTAGAAACAGATTCAACAAATACAGGCGAAAATTTTAAATTCTGCTACGAAAAATTAAAACAGTTAAAAATAGTTCCAAAGAGAATAATAGTCGTTCAAAAACCTCATATGGGACGACGAACGTTTGCTACATTTAAAAAGCAATGGCCACAGGAGGCAAATGACACAGAGGTGATAGTGACGTCACAAAATATCTCCCTCTTGCGTTATCCGAGCGATTGCGTAGGCGACCTGAAGGACGTTATCACTGTTACTGTAGGGTATTTACAAAGAATGCAGATTTATGCTGCTTTAGGGTATCAGATACCCCAAGAAATTCCCGATTCTGTTACAAAAGCGTACATCTATTTAAAAAAACACTGGGTACTATAGTAGTCATCTAGTGTAACACCACTGGGTACTCTAATAGTAGTCATCTAGTGTAACACCACTGGGTACTCTAATAGCAGTCATCTAGTGTAACACCACTGGGTACTCTAATAGTAGTCATCTAGTGTAACACCACTGGGTACTCTAATAGCAGTCATCTAGTGTAACACCAATTGGTACTATAGTAGTCATCTAGTGTAACACCACTGGGTACTCTAATAGTAGTCATCTAGTGTAACACCACTTGTTCTACCCATAGGCTTACATAATAAACACAACAGGGATTTAAAATGACAGAAATATCAGTGGAGGTTAAATGATGATATGGGAATATTCGTCTAAATGAGCTGAATAACATATCAAAAGCTCGACATATGTCTACCAAAGAATTTTTTCGCTGCCTTAGAAACAAGTAAACCGAGTGTGCGTGTGAATCTACTGTCAGATCAAAAATGGCTGTAATCGAGGCACTTTATACATTGTATCCCACCACCTCTTAAGGGTGCACCACACTCTTGAGTTTCGCTGTTCCTTCAGGTTTAAGGTACATTCTTTATTCCATTCAAACTGTCCACACAGATCAAGAGAGAAAAAAGAAAAAAAAACTTTAATAACTACATTCGTGAGGAATCTTTGACATTGAGGAACCTTTGACCTTAGAAGTACTAGACTCATGCCATATTGTACGATGATGCAATTTGTAGCAACTATTGACAATATGTGGTGTGATAATTCTAATCAACTTCAAGTTATTTTACTTTACGATGATATACTTTAGTATATACGACATATGATAAATCATTGAAATCGTTTAGATATTCGACGGATTTTAATTTACTGTGTTAAAACTTAATTAGAAATATCACCATGTCTGATTAATCATACTAACTTACTGACAAGAAGCATATATATATAACATTCGCCTCTTGACTGTGTTTACGCCCTGAGCTATTTATAGACCGACGACCTGGATAAACGCCAAGGGAATTTCCATTTGGTAATTCCCGTTATCAACATAACAAATCACGCACAGTAAGTAATCAGAGACATCTCTCTCTCTCTCTCTCTCTCTCTCTCTCCTCTCTCTCTCTCTATGTATGTATGTGTTTGTTGTTGTAGTATGGAGTATATGTGTGAAAAAATGTAATGGTGTAGGTGTATGTCTTCTTTCAGGCCCGGAGCAACGTCAAAAATATGTCATAGCCTGAATCTCTAGTATTATATAGTGCATGCATATGTTTAATCTGTACTTTATCTGTTTGTTTTAATACTTTTTTCAAAATCGATGTGTGTGTGTGTGGGGGGGGTGTTTGTGTGCTAGTTATTGTTCTGTTTATATAGTCGGGGATTTACAACCAGACATTTTACATATAATTAGTGTCACGTGTTTGTGTGAATTTACATGTACATAATTATGAGGTACTTTCATTTTGATACTGATATCATTATTAATGCTCCTTTTGGTTAATAAAATTGGCATATGAAGAGAAAATGTGTAAGAAGTTCGTATTTTCCGAGTCATGACTGATTCTCTTAACTAAACAACAAGTATTAGCTTTCCAAATGGCTTGATTTGATAACATTTTATTTGACAGTCATATAGACACATATATAAGTATGTTATACATAATTATAATTACATATGTAGATATAAGATAAGATAAAAATAGTTTATTTATAGACACAAGGAAACACGTGTCATAGCACTTATATTAATCTGTCTCTGTTCTCACTTGTAAACCTTTACATCCAAGTTGACTCAACTTAGCTAGCATCCAATGACATTAAATTGAGTTTGAATTACTTTCTTAGAATAACTGTTTTAAGACATGAAGAAAATTAATTTTTCTCGCTTTCTCAATGGGAAAATAGAAATTATGAAAGAGGTCAGAAAAATGAAAAACAACTGGAAGGTGAACAATTTGGCTTTAAGATGCAGTTAACTCGAAATTCTACATTGTATATTGTGTATATAAATGCTGACTTATTAAAGACATACATGTATTGTGGTGCATATTTTTTTCCTTACGTTATTAATTTAAAATGGTCAATTTAGACAACCCAAATATGAAGAAAAACAGTAGAAGCCTTAATTTTTTTAATTACTGTACCTCCCATATATATTTTAGCCTGTCAAGAATCTTTGATACGCATTTAAAAAAAAACAAAAAACAAAAAACTACCAAGTGGATTTCTCCCAAAAGTATTATGAAGTCACGATCCATTAAGAGAGCCAAATCTATTAACAATCTTCACCCTTGTTAAATATTTTAGAAAAAAAAATTGGACGAGATTTTTACGATTTAGGGATATCAGAAAAAAAAAATTAAAATGACAAAAAAAATTTACGAACTCTAGCCTTTAAGGTTGTTCTGAAGGCATACAGGTAGCTTTTGATTGATACCAAATACAGTATTAAGGACACAGCTTTGTGAAGACGAGACACAGTTAAATAACAAACGATTTTATAATATGCTTCTTATTGGAATTCTTGGGTCTTCATGTGGCAGGGTACGATAGATATTATTAAATAGAAAATTCACTTCTGCTTTAACCGATATACAAAGGCCTCGTTATCTGGAGTGGTCTAGAGCGCGCGCTTACGGAGCTCATTACCTTTCATCACATAGGTTCGAATCCCACTCGGAAAGATGCTAGTGTGTAAAAATTGTTAAATCGCTTGTCGAAGGTCGGTGATTTTCTTCAAGTACTTCGGTTTCCTTCCCCATCCAAGAACTCGATATTTATTTCCACGTGTTTATCTTCATTTACACCCAATAACTGAGTTTGAGTGACAAGTGAAAAAAGCGTAAACTATTACTCCACTCAACCCAGCCGATATACAGATAGAACGACAAAGCATTAGAGAAGTCCTGTAAATACACTGTAGTTCAATTGATGTTTTCTGTATGACGGTTTTTAATTGAACATTATTATGTTATATACTAGTGTCATATGCTGATTTTGAATGCATTATTTTAATAGAAATTCAAAATCAGCACATGACACTAGTATATCATTATATTTTTTAAACTCGTGATGCCACCTTTTGAACTGACATACGTGTATGTTAATCCTGGCCAGAAATACGTAAGTTTTTCAAAAGCCCAGCTATATTGTGTAACACAAAGTTTTGATACAATTCGCAAATTATCATTATAAGGTATTATATATTGATCTGATAATTTATGAACCCAGTGAAAAAGAAAATGACCTGGCCCCATTTTCACAATCATTCACTCAGTTGAGTTTACGCTCAACTCAAATATTCCCATTTCCTTTGCTCAATATTTTAAACATTTTAAGATTTATGAGGCAATGTTTTGTTTGTTCAACAAACCTACACTACAGAATTTAAATATAGAATAAGTTATTCATTTTAACCGTGTAATGCCTTGAAAATTGGCATTTTTATATTCCCTAATTTGAGTTCAGTGCACACTGAGTTGAGTGAATGATTGTGAAACTGGGACCGAATCTCTCAAATTCCAACAGGCAAAGAATGTAATACCTTAATTTGCAATATAGCTACACTTTTCTAACAGCAGCATAGGTCAAGAATTCTAGACACTCTTCAACTTTAGAGTTGCAAGTACATATGATTTGATAACAAAATATAAATTATTAAGTTGCTTTTTAGTAGCGAGCAAAAGCGTGCAGAAGGTGCTAGGATGCTCTCGTTATAAAATCACAAATTTTTGAGTGTGAACTTGGACAGGATTTTGCCTACACTAAAATTGTCTAAACATATGCATTAAAAATCTATTAAATTTACAATACAACATATTTGTTTTATTCAACTTTCCTGGCTTGATTTGTAACCAATTTAACAAAATAAAATTTATGTTACAAGAGAGATAACTCTTATGTTTTATGAGAAATTGAGCACAAAACAGCAACTGTTAAATACTAAACCATAATTTTCTTAACAATTGCTAAAACTCCGTTTTTCAAAGTTTTATAAAAATGATTTTTTCTAGTATCATCATTGTGTTAGGAAGTAAGTTAATGTACAATATATGTTATTGCTTAAAATCTAATTTAAAAAGTCAGTTTCACTTTGAACTGAAATTTTTATGTCCAAGTAACTGATTTGGCCGTTTCTGTCATTTCTTGATACTGTTTGGAATGTTTTCTGTTGTTTTTAGCTCACCTGAGCCAAAGGCTCAAGTGAGCTTTTCTGATCAAAATTTGTCTGTCGTCGTCGTCGTCGGCGGCGGCGGCGTCGTCGCCGTCGTCCGCGGCGTAAACTTTTACATTTTCAACTTCTTTTCTAAAACTATGAGGTAGATTTCAATGAAACTTGGTCAGATGCATATATGGGCCAGTGCAATTCAGATTTGTTCGTGACGTTGTCATGGCTCCCAAAACTAGGTCAAGGTGACCCATGGTTCCAAAAAACTTAAAAAATCTTCTTCTCTGAAAGCGATGATGGGAGAAAAAAATCTGATGTGATATTTGGCTTCTCTAGGGTCTTAAGCTTATAAATTGTTCATTTCGTGAAATTTGGTAAAAAATTAGGTTACGCGTTTTTGCGTTTAATTTTGAAAATTTCGTAAAATGGCTTCAAATTATTATAACTTGACTATATGAATAGATATTGACATGGGGTTTTCAGTTTTGACTTTTTCTTGAAATAACCTTCAAAATGGGGTCAAGGTCAAAGTTCAAGGTCATGACCTAGTTTGTAATTTGTGCAGTTTTAGGCGTTTTTCTTCCAAATTATAAGAGATATATAATATTAAAACATTGTTAAAATGTTTAGCAGGACAAAATGTAAAAAGGTACAAAGTTTCGTAACTGTATGATAATGCATGTAGGAGTTGTTGCCCCTGAAATGTTATTTTTTTGCTAAAAAAGACTAAAATTGTGCGTTAGCTTGAAAACTATAAACTTTTTGTATAGGCATGTATTATAGAATATTGTAGGTATTGACACGACGAACATTTTGATATATGGCTCAAGGTCATACATTCAAAGGTCAAGGTCATAGGTGCATAAAAAGACTGAAATTGTTAATTATCTTGGAAACTATTAACTTTTTGTATTGGCATGTATATTAGAATATTGTAGGAATTGATATGGTGATCATTCTGATATAAGATTCAAGGTTTTACATTTGAATGTCAAGGTCATAGATGCATAAAAAGACCCAAATTGTTAATTATCTTGAAAACTATTAACTTTTTGCAAAGGTATATATACTAGAATTTTGTAGGTATTGATATGACAATCATTTTGATATGTGGCTCAAGGTCATACATTCAAAGGTCAAGGTCATAGGTGCATAAAAAGACTGAAATTGTTTATTATCTTGGAAACTATTAACTTTTTGTATGGCATGTATATTAGAATATTGTAGGAATTGATATGGTGATTATTCTGATATAAGATTCAAGGTTTTACATTTGAATGTCAAGGTCATAGATGCATAAAAAGACCCAAATTGTTAATTATCTTGAAAACTATTAACTTTTTGCAAAGGTATATATACTAGAATTTTGTAGGTATTGATATGACAATCATTTTGATATGTGGCTCAAGGTTCTACGTTTAAAGGTCGAGGTCATAGATGCATAAAAAGACTCAAATTGTTAATTATCTTGGAAACTATTAACTTTTTGTATGGCATGTATATTAGAATATTTTATGTATTTTTGCAAATGATTTTGGATATATCCTCAGGTTGGCCATGTCCTCAGGTGAGCGTTAAGGCCCATGGGCCTCTTGTTTTTTTTCACATTTGCATTTTCAAATATCTATTTTCAATATTTATCTTCAGGGATAACAATGACTTGAAACATTAAGAAAAATGGCTGATCAGCCTTTTTCGCGCAAAAATTTGGTTGAAATTGGCGAAGAGCTCGGTAAAGTTGATGTAGAGAGCCTGAAATTCTTATGTAAAGATGTTTTACCTAGGAGAAGTATTCAGAAGATGGATAGGGCCACACAGATTTTTATTTCTTTATTGGAGAAGGGGAAGCTCAAACCGGACGACGGCGATTTTCTTTTACAATGTTTATATTATATGAAGAAACACAACATCATTAAGAAATTGGGATATAGATGCGAGGATATTGAAAAAAAAATCAAGGAGAAAAAATATAAAATTACACCTTACAGGTATGCGAAAAGTTATAAATACAAAGGATTTTACCGAGTCTCGTTTGAAAAAAACGAAGTTTTTGTAGATAATGAAAAAGCAAAATTCAGAAGAAAACGTAGGCCGAGATTGCTCTGCCGTCGAATAAATTTTAATATTTGGATATTGTCGTTTATCCAAATATTAAAATTTATTCGACGGCAGAGCAATATCGGCCTAACGAAAACGAGACGGACCAAAGCCACGATTTTATCTTATACAGGACCCAGTTTTAGAGGAAAGGCAATGATATTGCAAATTCAGTCCTAAAAACTCATCTTAACGTTATACATTTGTAGACCGTCATCTGCTACTTTCATATTTTTATGAAATAATGCATTCAAAATTAACACATGACAGAATATTACCTTAGTCCGAATTTCCTCTGACTCTAACACACCTTATTTCTAACGGCTATGTGTATAAATACCGGAAAAATCACGGGTATTTGATACAGAAATTGTTCTGACCCTACACACAGCCGTTAGGCATAATGTGTGTTTTGGTCAGAGGAAATTCGGACTAAGTATTACCTGAACTCTATGTGACATTGACATTTCACTTTACATGTGGATCTGTATTTGAAGAGTATATGTCGTGGTGCTGTCTTGACATCATTTAACTGACGAACTTTCTATCCCTAGTTGGGCTCTAATCTAGACAAATGCACTGTGATCCGTACAACTGACACTCTGAGCACGGATTTCTCCGTAAGATTTGTTGTTTTTGTTTGGGTTGTCTCCCTTATATCAGACGGTACGATCTATTTCGTTTATGCGAAGTTCTATTTTTCTGACTTGCACAACATATTACCGGATTTAAAATGGCAACAGAAACCACTTTAAAATCCCTCTAACACATGAAAGACAAAAAATAGATCATAAAAACTTGATTTTTACCATAGAAAAAAATTTTACCGTAGTTGCTGACTTGCTCTAAATTAATTAAACCATCCCATAAGAAAAGACAATTGCTTGTTTTCTGGTCAAGCCGCCTGGAGTTTTATTTATTTATTTATTTATTTATATATTTACAGGGCCATGTTGTTTGAATTATCGGAAGATTTAGACAAAGATGAAATAGAAACTATAAAATTCAGTATGAAAGAAAAATATAGTATGAAGAAGAACCAGATGGATCGGTTGCGTTCGGGTCTGAATATCATGGACACTCTGGAAACAGATGGACATATTGATGAGACAAATGTTAAGGATCTGGAAAATTTCATTCTCCAGGTTCTGGGAAGAGACGATTTGAAGAAATATTTTGATGAGTATTTTGGTATGACAAATTATCAGTGTATCGTATATATAATGAATTTAAGGACATGTGTCATGAGCAGAATTTAGAATTTTTACAAAAAGAAAAATTGATTATTCTGCACATGACACATGTGCTACTTTTGTTTCTTCATTTGTTTCTTCATTTACTATTCTGAAAAACTTGTTGGGCTGGGAGGGGGATCTTGTCGCTTGCTATAAAATGCATTTGTGTGTATCGAAGATTTTCGACTAAATGAAAATTGCTGATTCGCTGACATATTGTAAACTCAGATAAGAACAGAATGACAGTTGTCAGATTCATTATAATATCTATACGATGCAAATACGCTTTTAAAAGTACTTTATTTTAATACTTCATAAATATACAGTTATCTGTATTGTAATGTATTCACATTTTGATGAAATCATCATCATCATTAAACTTATGATGATGATGATGATGATGATTATTATTATTATTATTATTATTATTATTATTAACAGGCGTCACTGCCCCTATACCTATGGAAACTGAACCAATAAATGTAACACAGGGTCAAAAAACGCACGGATTTTTAACATGTGAGTATCTGAACTGTTAGGATTGGTCACTTTGAATGAACACGAAATGGTATAAACAATAAGAAGGTAATTCAAATAAAGGAAAAATAATTTAAATAATTTTTTTGCCATAATTATATTATCAATTCAGATGAGCTCCATAACAACGACATTTTGCCGTTACTGACTTAATAGGCACTTGCAAAAAACAGATATATAGATAAATAAATAAATAACTGAGACGGATCAGTTTTGATATCTACTAAATCATTATTAACAAATTAAATTTTTAAGTTTTGTTTTCTTTATTTTTAAATTTTATCTGAAGCACAATATTTCAATGAATATTTTTCAGCAAGCAATTCACAAGCACCTAGAGTTCCAATTGGTCACACAAATGTCGATGTTTCTATGCGTAAGTAATAAATACACACACACACACACACACACACACACACACACACACACACACATGTACTGTTTTTGTTTTTATAAATAACTACAAATAGCAAATTGTTCAGATCTTATGTACCTTTAAAGTTCGAATTGCAAATCAGCTTATCGAAAACTTGTCACTAAACACATTTGCGGATTCAATGGGGGTTGCAACACCCCCCAATTTGAAAAATTCGAAAAAGAGAGAAAATGTGGCCAAACAGGTACCCAGAAATATCAAAAATTCATTTTTCGAGAAGTTTTGTCCCCTGGACTCCCAACAGAGATGTCCTAGACGGTAAGACCTGCTGAGGTACTTTAGTGTCCCCAATACCGATTGCCATTGGGGCTTGAACCATCGACGCTCGCAATATCTCATGATGAAATTCTCCTCTCCCCACTTTCATAAAATTCTGAATCCGCCTTTAAAATATGTAAGTATTTCACGGAAAATAGTTTTATGTATTTGTAGATGGCGCTCGTATTCATCCTGTACCGCTTGAATCACGACAACCAATTGAAGATGCTCCAGACACTAATATTATGACAAATGATATACCAAGTTACAAAATGACTGCTGATCCAAGAGGTACTTAGTAAATCTGTCTTTATAAAAAAAACTTGAAAATAAAGTTTCTTCATCGCTGTTAACATTGATGTCCTATTCAATGTGCTTCATCAACACCTGTATTATATAATTTATCAATTCCATCCTTATGATTGGCTAAAATAGTTACACGTGACCATTGATAACACATGATATACAACCACTAAAAAGTCCATAATTGTATATTATTTTTTCTCGTTAAGCGGTCACTAAATATAACTGCATTCTGTCCATGGTGGGTGTCAGGTGGCATTGTTACATCGCTCTGTATACCTTAAATGGGCTATATACCTTAAGGTTTAATTTTCACCTACAGCATAATGATAAATTAAAAAGACGTTGTGTGACATTGCGACGCAAATGGCA
The DNA here is from genome assembly GCA_029721355.1 of Tegillarca granosa. Classification (NCBI taxonomy): domain Eukaryota; kingdom Metazoa; phylum Mollusca; class Bivalvia; order Arcoida; family Arcidae; genus Tegillarca; species Tegillarca granosa. Next base: position 22,070,479 of record CM056597.1, read on the forward strand.
TTATGTTTGATAATAACGGTTATTTATGCCCAGGCAATAATGTTTCACTAGTTATAGGTGAATTGGTAGAAACTCTGACCTTTGCAGCGCCTGCCGTGACACGGGAAATCGGTTTTTAAGGTCTCGAAAGAGCAGTAACTTCCAACTTTCAAGTCTTGGTCAGACCCAGCCGGGATTCGACCTCCCACTTACGAAGCTAGCACTTTACCTACTGAGCTACCATTCTGGTCTCATTTCTGAGAGAGCATTGATGGTAAAGTTGTCTAAAAGGAGCCTTCTGGGTCACAGTGCCTCTTAACGACTATGTTCAAATCTATTCGGAGCAGATCCTGTTATGAGAAAGTTTGTCAGTTCTCTTATCGGTTTTCGGGTTTTTCTGGCCGGGTACTCCGGTTTCCTCCAACATCCAATAACTACTGAATGCTTCGATATAAGAAAATGGGGCGTTAAACACTATAACTGCACCTTATTCGCGAAAATATTTCCGAACAGTTAGGAAACGTTTGTCAACAAAAATTTGAAACAGAATGCTGCTACTTTTTTTTTTTTTTTTTTTAAATCCCCTATCGGCGAAAGCCGATGGGGACTTTAGGTTTGCACTCTGTCTGTCTGTCCGTTCGTTCGTCCGTCCGTCCGTCAGTCTGTCACGCCTCAGTTTTCCTAATTTTTTTTTTAAATGCTTTCAGATAATGAACTGATTTTTGGTATATGAGTCTACCATGATGAGTTACAGATCAAGTTTACGTTTCGTTTCCATCTGCTAATCTTTACCGGAGTTATGGCCCTTTGATCTTTGAAAATTCACAGAAATTTTAGTTTTCCGCATTTTTTTCTACATGCTTGCAGAAATGGAACTAATGTTTGGTATGTGACTCTACCATGATGAGTTACAGATCAAGTTTATGTTACGTTTCCATCTGCTAATGTTTACGGGAGTTATGGCCCTTTGATCTTTGAAAATTCACAGAAATTTTAGTTTTCCGCATTTTTTTCTACATGCTTGCAGAAATGGAACTAATGTTTGGTATGTGACTCTACCATGATGAATTACAGATCAAGTTTATGTTACGTTTCCATCTGCTAATGTTTACGGGAGTTATGGCCCTTTGAACTTTGAAAATTCACAGAAATTTTAGTTTCCGCACTTTTTTCTACACGCTTGCAGAAATGGAACTAATGTTTGGTAAGTGACTCTACCATGATTAGTTGCAGATCAAGTTTCACTGAAATTTCAGTTTTTCGCTCTTTTTTTCTAAATGCTTTTAGATAATGAACTGATTTTTGGTATATGATTCTACCATGATGAGTTACAGATCAAGTTTACGTTTCGTTTCCATCTGCTAATTTTTACCGGAGTTATGGCCCTTTGATCTTTGAAAATTCACAGAAATTTTAGTTTTCCGCATTTTTTTCTACACGCTTGCAGAAATGGAACTAATGTTTGGTATGAGACTCTACCATGATGAGTTACAAATCAAGTTTATGTTTCGTTTCCATCTGCTAATCTTTACCGGAGTTATGGCCCTTTGAACTTTAAAAATTCACTGAAATTTCAGTTTTCCATTCTTTTTTTTCTACACGCTTGCAGTTAATGAATTGTTTTTTGGTATGCAGGTCACTATTACACTCCATATGAGGAACTGTTAGACTAGTACCTCCTGTAATGTATGTGTAATGATATATTATAAAACAAAAACTAAATTGCATTTCAATTGACCTAGTTATTATTCTCTTTCAACACACTGTCAAAAATAAGAAGGTTTTGGGAGAATTAACCTATTCATGATTAAACTTAAAATTTTTGAGAACTTCATTGCTGGTTTTTGATTTTACTATGATCAAGTTTTGCTTTACATCTTGAACAACACGTATAAGTTATAACTATAAATCTTTGTACCATATTATAGGGTACATTTTACCCAAATCTTTGGGATTAGTGAAATATGCGACCGGTAGGGTACTATGTATTGTTTTGCAATACTCTCAGAATGCTTGCTTTTTTTTAAATAAGAGCAAATAAACATTTTATTCGTTTGAAGGTTTCTGCATTATAATCAACAATGAGAATTTTATTGATGAAAACAAGAATAGAAGAGGATCTGACAAAGATGTTGGTAAGTGATTTATCAGTATTATAAATAAAAGTTCTCTCAAAAACCTCTGTATTTATGAAGAGAAACGAAAAAGTCGAAAACATCTGAGGCAGTATAAAACCTTGATAGGCTAAATAAACAAACACCGACAACATATTGGTAAATCAAGCCATAACACCTTCATAAACCAATTACGTTGCGGAACAACCAAGCCCAAACTTTTAAAAACAATCACATTGCGGAATAATCCAGCCAAGACTGTTCAACACTAAACATGTAAAACTAATCACATTGCGGAACAATAAAGCCCAAACTTTTGGCCAAAAGCCTAAACAAATCACGTAGTATAATAATGAGTCCAGACTGTTCAAACCCAATCACATTGCGGTACAATCAAACCCGGACTGTTAAACACCAATCACATTGCGGTGCAATCAAATCCGGACTGCTTAACACCACTCACATTGTGGTACAATCAAACCCGGACTGTTAAACACCAATCACATTGCGGTGCAATCAAACCCGGACTGTTAAACACCAATCACATTGCGGTGCAATCAAATCCGGACTGTTCAACACCACTCGGATTTCGGTACAATCAAACCCGAACTGTTCAACACCAATCACATTGCAAAACTATCAGACCCGGACTGTTTAACACCAATCACATTGCGGAACAACCAAGATCTGTCTTTTTAACCCCAATCACATTGCGAAACCATCAAACCAGGACTTTTTTTACTGTAATCTCATTGCGGAACAATTAAACACGGACAGTTCAACACTAATCACATTGCGGAATAATCAAGCTCCGTCTTTTTAACCCCAATCACATTGCGAAACCATCAAGCCCGGACTTTTTTACTCTAATCACATTGCGGAACAATCAAGCACGGACTGTTCAACACTAATCACATTGTGGAACAGTCAAGCCCTGAATGTTCAACACAAATCACATTGCGGAAAAATCAAACTCTGTCTGTTTAACCCCAATCACATTGCGAAACCATCACGCCCGGACTTTTTTACACCAATCATTTTGTGGAACATTTAAGCACAGACTGTTCAACACCAATCACATTGTGGAACAATCAAGCCCATACTGTTCAACACCAATCACATAGCGAAATAATCAAGACCCGACTGTTCAACACCAATTACATTGCAGAATAACTTAATAATTTGTTACCATCTTTCACAATATTCTTTTATTTAAATGACTCTAAGCAGTGACTTGTTTTTTTTTTAAATTATGAGTACAGAAAAGGATACATAATTAGCGAATAAGCATTGTAATTTTGTTTTTGTTTTATTGATAGAGAGATTAATAAGAACTTTCACTAACAGAAAGTTTTTAGTTCAGCGATTTGATGATCTAAGAGCCAGTGGTATAACTTCAATACTCAAAGAATTTTCTACGCGGGACCACACGATGTATGACGCATTGGTAGTTTGTATTTTATCCCACGGAGATATAAACACTATCCAAGGGACAGATTCAATCCATGTACAAATAGGAAAACTTACGGCGCTATTCAGATCTTCAGAGTGTAAAAGTTTAACGGGAAAACCAAAATTGTTTTTTATCCAAGCGTGTCAGGGACAAGAAAAAAACAAAGGTTATTTTTTATTTTAGTTAAAATTGTGTGTATAATTGATATAATTAAAATTTTGCTTTTCGTTTGTTTTTTTTTTTTTTTTTTCAATAACTTTATCATTAACAGTGGAATACAGTCTGAGCATTCTAATAATCTCAAGTTGGAATTGACCTCCTGTTAAGCGCCAAATTTGTGACCAGGCTGTAAAATAGTTAAATCTGAATGATTCAAAAGAGGCAAAATAACTAATAAGGGAAAAAGAGTTTAAGAAAAATAATTAAATGAGTTTCAATTTAGGTTTGTTTTAGTATACTGGTAATGTTGTGATACCATTGCCGTTTTTTACACACACACACACCCACACCCACCCACACCCCACACACACCACATATATATATATATATATATATATATATATATATATATATATATATATATATATATCATCAAAATCTTCATTTTGCTTAGCAACGAGAATTGAAATAATACCGTAAACGTATTTTCTTGGCTTATACACGAATTGGTTGATAAAAACATATTTATTTACGATTGAATAATTAGTTATAAATGGCAATTGTTTCTTCCAGTCACTGTTCCATCTGGTACGCAGCAAGATTCTGTTGAAACTGACATTAAAATTGATGAAAGACAAAAACCTACGCCACCAATTCCTGGAGAACCAGACTTTCTTTTAGGATTTGCGTGTGTACCAGGCTATGTTTCATACCGACGAAGATCAACTGGAAGCATTTACATTGAAAAATTAACCAACGCTATCGACAGATTAGCTGACAGGTAATATTGATTGATGATATTTTAGTTTTCATCAAATTCGACCTTTTTGCGATGTACTTAGAATGATTAGTATCACGAGTCTACGTAGGCTTATATCATGATGCAAGCTGCGTATTTTTTTTATTGCCTTTCACTCTTAAAAGAATGATCCAAAGCATCAATCGGACAGATTCAGTTCAAATAAGGTCGTGGTATCGCAAAAGCATCTATTAGAGGGTTACCGGGTCACAGTGCCTTTAAGATCTGGTGCTTGCACCGATTATAGGAATTGGGGTAAAATTCGGATTATATTTGGATTCTTTACAGCTTAAATCTTGATTTCAAGATGAGATAAATTTTGAAATTTCGTAAAATAGCTAACGATTGGTATTTCTATTATTTCATTTTTTTTTTCAATATTTCAAATCAGATATAGAAAAAAAAATAAATCAATTTAAATTTATAAATGTCACAATTTGAATTAAGAAATTCGTAGATTTTTTTAAAAACAACTTTATTACAAGAACATTTTACATACATATCTTTGTCCACAATTTACACTTTAATAAACAGGAGATTTTATTTTTTTTTCAGATGTGATCTGTCAACAATATTACTTCAGGTAAACCACGATGTAAGTGATGAAAAATTAGAAATTCCCGTAGAAATTAGTGCTCAAGGTAGTATCGCAGGTCAACAACCATCGCAACAAGTAAATCGTTTCATTGCCTGTTCAGCGCCACTAAATGCTCTTCGACGACAACTGTTTCTATGATATCAAAACCATGTTTTAGGGTAGTTACTGCTTAAAATCCCGTGTTCTAGATAACTGTTTTTGTTCTTTGTTTCAAGGAAATTTGTAGTTGTTTCTGGAAGTCAATGTTTATGAACATTTATCAGTACGTTGGACGATAATCCAGTATTTTAAAGCATGCATTATTGTTATGTTACATTTGTCTCTGCGACGGACTGTTGGTCTGTGTAGTTCTGCACAATCACTAAAGTTTAATTTGACGGATTTTCATCAAACTTTGCACACAAACAAATACATTTTTCAACGGAAGTAGTTTATTACATTTTGTAGATCAAAGATAATAGGCACGTGTCACTGTTACCATAAATAGATTGAGGAGCTTTCTCGAATTGTCTATGTTTGCTTGCATTGCAGGACAATGGTGCTACTAGCCGCGGCGAAAAACACTTTGTGCCGTATCATATCATCAAATCTCATCATATCTGTTAGTAATGAAAACTTTTATGTGATGTTATGACTCGTTTTTATATAAGCAAGTTAGTGAAATTCAAAAGGTTATTTTGAACGATCTAATTTACTAACAAAGTGAAAAGTAGGATGATATTATACATATAGTTGATAATTGACACTACTTCATAGTGCTGCCATTGTATCCAACTTTTTACATTGTACATACTCGCCAACATTGTAGCATGGAAAGGAAAATAAGGTAGTATAGTAATTATTGATCCGGAAAACGGGATAGATAGCAATAACTTGGACCATGTAATAATAAAGTATTGGTTTGTATCCGTAACGTTAAAAATCAACAAAATATCTGTGATTGATTTAATTGTGTATAATATACAAAGTTGATTCGTTCTGGTTGATGATAATAATTTTTCTACATTTACTAACTTGCAAAGCTAATGCCCAGTCCACTAGTATTGCTTACAGGGGCTTGAACATCTTAGCCTTGATATGATACGGACTTTGTTATCCGTAGTTCGATGATTACCTTTAAATCCAAGCAAAGTTTCAAAGATAAATATTGAAAACCAATAAGTCGTTTACCAAGGTTATTAAACTTATACCGAAAATGTCTAAAATAACTACTATAACAGTTTACGAGAGCCAGTTTTAATCGCTCAGGGTTATCAAAAACGTGCGATTGTATTACGGTATACTTTGTACTAGCAACTCTAAAGGTAATAGCTCACGAAGTCACAAAGCCGTGGACGAGCATATCGCCATCATAACAGCGAGTGAAGCAGTCAAGAAAGCAGTACCTCAACTTTCAATAACATATGTGCTATGGTTCAAGGCGAACGCTTTACAACTTAGCCACTGAGGCGGTTCCATAATATAGGACAAGCTTTTCCTGGCATACCGTGATCTGCGAACGCTTTACAACTTAACTACTGAGGCGGTTCCATAATATAGGACAAGCTTTTCCTGGCATAGCGTGATCTGAGGACGAACTCACAGCGCTGGATACAATGCCTTCTCATATCAACCACGAACTGTTTGTTTTGTTACGAACCTGACTTGGGATCAGTAATAATGATTCTACTTGTTTGGACTGATTTTAAAAAGTACATTTTTGTTTGAATATAAATTTTGTTTTTTAAATCATGATTCTGAATAAGTTTTACGCATGCGTATTGCAAACACGATACGGACTCGATGTGTTTTATGTCTTTTTTATTTCTTATTATACGTAGTTAGACAAACTTACCATTTTGTTACTACAATGTTAATCTAATCTGATTTATCAAATAAAAGTATAGTTGTTCTTCCTTTTGAATGAAAAGGTTATCAGTCACGCAGTTGCGCGCGGTAAGCTCGAGCTGAGATGCACGCGCTGATTCTGTGTACTCCTGTGAAAGTTATTTAAAATCCGGGCGAAATTCCAAAACGGATCGTAAAGAAAGTCTGATATAAAATTTCAAGATTTATCAGAATTATCATTATTTTCATGGATAACAACGTATACAATTTTACGTGAATCGGCCATCACGTGCGTATAGCGTCACGCAGTGTCGGAATAAAGACATAATGACTCCTAGTATAAGATGAGATAAAAATGTGTGTTATAGGGAAAACAAAAAAGATTTTCGATTTTCGATTCTTCAGGTATTACATATAATTAATTTGGCTTTGCTGGAATTATTTTTTATTTAGCGAAAACAATATTGTAAAATCAGAGATTTCTCATTATATAAATTGTTGAAAGTTTGATAAACTTGAAAAAAGCAGTTGTTAAATAAATGTAATATGGATGCTCTCGAGTACCTAAATCAGCACTTTAAATGGTGTGGTTAAAAATGGCGAAAATAAATTTTTAAGGAACTACTGATTCTAATATAAACGGGTTGTTCTGGCCTTAAAAAGGACATTAACCTCATCACTGGATATCAGTAAAACATAAAGAGCCTAGCACTGCATATCTATAAAAGAGCCTAACACTGCAATTTTATAAAAGAGCCTAGCACTACAGTTCTATAAAAGAGCCTAGCACTGCAATTATGTAAAAGAGCCTAGCACTACAGTTCTATAAAAGAACCTAGCATCAGTTTTGTAAAGGAGTCTGACACTGTACTTATGTAAAAGAGCCTAGCACTGCAGTTCTGTAAAAGAGCCTAGCATCAGTTTTATAAAGGAGCCTGACACTGCAATTATATAAAAGAGCCTAGCACTTCAGTTCTATAAAAGAGACTAGCATCAGTTTTATAAAGGAGCCTGACACTGCAATTATATAAAAGAGCCTAGCACTACAGTTCTATGAAAGAGACTAGCATCAGTTTTATAAAGGAGCCTGACACTGCAATTATATAAAAGAGAGTAGCATCAGTTTTATAAAGGAGCATTACACTGCAATTATATAAAAGAGCCTCTCACTGAAGTTCTGTAAAAGAGCTTGACACTGCAATGATATAAAAGAGCCTGGTTATGCAGTTTAAAAAATCAACATGCACTGCAGTGATATAAAAGAGCCGAACACCGCAGTTCTGTAAAAGAGCCTTACACTGCAATTATATAAAAGAGCCTAGCAATACAGTTCTATGAAAGAGACTAGCATCAGTTTTATAAAGGAGCCTGACACTGCAATTATATAAAAGAGCCTAGCACTACAGTTCTATAAAAGAGCCCAGCATCAGTTTTATAAAGGAGCCTGACACTGCAATTATATAAAAGAGCCTAGCATCAGTTTTATAAAGGAGCATTACACTGCAATTATATAAAAGAGCCTCTCACTGAAGTTCTGTAAAAGAGCTTGACACTGCAATTATATAAAAGAGCCTAGCAATACAGTTCTATGAAAGAGACCAGCATCAGTTTTATAAAGGAGCCTGACACTGCAATTATATAAAAGAGCCTAGCATCAGTTTTATAAAGGAGCATTACACTGCAATTATATAAAAGAGCCTCTCACTGAAGTTCTGTAAAAGAGCTTGACACTGCAATGATATAATAGAGCCTGGTTATGCAGTTTAAAAAATCAACATGCACTGCAGTGATATAAAAGAGCCGAACACCGCAGTTCTGTAAAAGAGCCTTACACTGCAATTATATAAAAGAGCCTAGCAATACAGTTCTATGAAAGAGACTAGCATCAGTTTTATAAAGGAGCCTGACACTGCAATTATATAAAAGAGCCTAGCACTACAGTTCTATAAAAGAGCCCAGCATCAGTTTTATAAAGGAGCCTGACACTGCAATTATATAAAAGAGCCTAGCATCAATTTTATAAAGGAGCATTACACTGCAATTATATAAAAGAGCCTCTCACTGAAGTTCTGTAAAAGAGCTTGACACTGCAATTATATAAAAGAGCCTAGCAATACAGTTCTATGAAAGAGACCAGCATCAGTTTTATAAAGGAGCCTGACACTGCAATTATATAAAAGAGCCTAGCATCAGTTTTATAAAGGAGCATTACACTGCAATTATATAAAAGAGCCTCTCACTGAAGTTCTGTAAAAGAGCTTGACACTGCAATGATATAAAAGAGCCTGGTTATGCAGTTTAAAAAATCAACATGCACTGCAGTGATATAAAAGAGCCGAACACCGCAGTTCTGTAAAAGAGCCTTACACTGCAATTATATAAAAGAGCCTAGCAATACAGTTCTATGAAAGAGACTAGCATCAGTTTTATAAAGGAGCCTGACACTGCAATTATATAAAAGAGCCTAGCACTACAGTTCTATAAAAGAGCCCAGCATCAGTTTTATAAAGGAGCCTGACACTGCAATTATATAAAAGAGCCTAGCATCAGTTTTATAAAGGAGCATTACACTGCAATTATATAAAAGAGCCTCTCACTGAAGTTCTGTAAAAGAGCTTGACACTGCAATTATATAAAAGAGCCTAGCAATACAGTTCTATGAAAGAGACTAGCATCAGTTTTATAAAGGAGCCTGACACTGCAATTATATAAAAGAGCCTAGCATCAGTTTTATAAAGGAGCATTACACTGCAATTATATAAAAGAGGCTCTCACTGAAGTTCTGTAAAAGAGCCTTACACTGCAATTATATAAAAGAGCCTAGCATTACAGTTCTATAAAACAACCTAGCATCAGTTCTATAAAGGAGCCTGACACTGCAGTTTTATAAAAGATTCTAGCACTACAGTTCTATAAAAGAACCTAGCGTCATATTATAAAGGAGCCTGACACTGCAATTATATAAAAGAGCCTAGCACTGCAGTTCTGTAAAAGAGCATAGCACAGCAGTTTATAAAAGAGCCTGGTAATGCAGTATTAAAAAAACAACTAGCACCGCAGTTTTATAAAGGATCCTAGCACTACAGTTCTATAAAAGAGTCTAACATCAGTTTTATAAAGGAGCCTGACACTGCAGTTATATAAAAGAGCCAAGCAAACACAGCAGTTCTATATAAAAAAACAAAAAACCTGACACTACAGTTCTATAAAACGGCAGTTTTATTAAAGAGCCTGGTATTGCAGTTTTAAAAAGAGCAACTGGAATCGAGTTCCATAAAAGAGTCTAGCACTGCGGGTTTATATAAGAGCGTGGCACTGCAGTTTTATAAAAGAGCTTGGCACTGTAGTTTTATAAAAGAGCCTGGCACTGCAGTTTTATTAAAGAGTTAAGCACTGAAGATTAATAAAAGTGCCTTGCATTGCAGATATATAAAAGAGTCTGGCTGTGTTGTTTTAATTTATAAATGATCCTCCTTGAATGAGTTTTAGTTCCCCTTTCAATTAACTTTTATCAAATATACTAGAGTGTTCGCTACAAGTTATTGAAAACAAATAACAAAGTGCTTGGAAAATATGTTTAAGATAACAGTTTCATTAAAAAAAATTAAGTTTAAATTTACAAGTTAACTTTAAAGTATTGTATACATTCTCGTAAAGATACATTGAAACAAATGTACGTGGAAGTAGTGTAAGTTGTGACTGTTTATACATACCATTGCGAGAAGGCCTTGTAACATACGCCAATGTGATATGTGTTGTTTAAGATTACGTATTGTAATTAATACAAATTTAGAATAATTGCCGAAATTGACTGAAACAAATTTTAACGTTTTCAATTGAAGAATTAGTACAGTAAACATGAAACAATTTCATTGCTGTGCTAATCGTTCGACTAAACGAACGTGTGTGTGTGTGTGTGTGTGTGTGTGAGAGAGAGAGAGAGAGAGAGAGAGAGAGAGAGAGAGAGAGAGAGAGAGATTTTATGGAAACTGACAGAGAATTTTTGATGAAATTTTGAGAAAATTTGTTGAAATTGAGAGAGAGAGAGAGAGAGAGAGAGAGAGAGAGAGAGAGAGAGAGAGAGAGAGAGAGAGAGAGAGAGAACCATAATTTAATGTGAACTAAGACACAATCTTAAGATCATTATTTCTATTTTTTCTCGTATATGACTTCGCGTTGTATGATTAAATGCGTATAAAGGTTAATCTTATATTTGAAAATTAATGCGTTAGGCCAATAAAACTGAAAAAGAAACTATTCTTACAGATCATTAATATTACGCCTCATTGCAAATAATACTCACAAATCTTGTTGATGCTCATTTAAATGATAACGATGAACGATCCCCTTGACAGCCTTCAGACGGAGGGTGTGTATTTTTTCGCTCGCATTCTATCTCTTTTACGTCAAACTGAAACGTGGAACAAGTTATTTAGATAAAGCAGTCTAAAATTATAATATCTACAGGGATTAGGTTTGCCATTTTTTAGTATTATAGACAATGGACGAATGTATCTTTGTGAATTAATTGCAAAGAATAGATTTGTATTATTTATTAAACTCAATAAAATGTTATTGATTAAAATAATCAAAATAGTATATTTTCCAATGGTAACCGTGACTTGTAATGGGAAATTTAAGACGTTTAATGACCAATACCTTCACAATAATGCAACTATGATTATATTAAAAACTTTTGAATTTCTTTTGTAAAATATAAATTTTTTAATAAAAATTTTGATAACTTTTTAAAAAATATTTCGTTCACAAAAATATTAAATATAATTCATTCATCAAAATTTTAAATATTAACAACTACAAGTACATATCATATTATAATTTTTGAAATATTGATTCTAGAAAATTCATAAATATATAAAAAGACATATATACACACACACACGTGTGTGTGTGTGTGTGTGTGTGTGTGTGTGTGTGTGTGCAATGTTATATATTAATAATAATCAAAGTAGTATATTGCCCAATGGTACCCGTGACATGTAATGGAAAATTTAAGACGTTTAATGACCAATGCCTACAAAATAATGCAACAATAATGTGTGTGTGTGTGTGTGTGTGTGTGTGTGTGTGTGTGTGTGTGTGTGTGTGCATTAAGACACTTTTCTCTTTCTCATACAGTCATTTACATGTAGCCTATCGGAAATGAATAAAGTGTCTGGTCACCTTTGGTCTTTAAAATGTTCTCCTGACTACTGTGCTTAAATTTTGACTTTAAATGTTTTCAGGTAGTAATCTCTCGCATTAGAGGTAAAAGCTATACCGTGCCTTCATTGATATTCTTAAAACAATATGAACAAATTAATAATATTAGAATTATTCATTATTGAAAGATTGATGACATAGTGGGCGTTGTTGATATAAAGAACCTGAATTCAAGATCTAATCTCTGATATAAATTTACAAAAATCTAATTATAAAAGTCAGCCTCAAATAAGCAAAGTCTGGACTAAAATAAACCTGTAAATAAAATATATTTCCTTTTGTATTTACTCTATAAATTAGAGGCGAATATTGTTGTTCTTTGATAGACACTTTATTGAATTTTATTACGTTTACTTCATCTGTTTAAATACTGCTGTCGCTTAGCTATTTAATACATGGCTTACAAAGTAAAATACGCGTAGGAAATTAGATGTATTTGCACATATAGGCTTGGCGTTTACACTTAGATGGTATAATTGTTCTTAAAAATAGGTTTTAGTAATTATGATTTTTTTGCTTTCCCTTAGGACCCCCTATATCCGCCGTCTACAAAAGTGTTCGTGATTTGTTCCTTTTGGGGATATCACTTTTTTCTGTGACGTCAAATGAAAAAAAATATCCATTAGGTTATTTCAATAAAGATAAAATTACTAAATGAAACAATAAAGCATTTTTTAATGCATTTAACGATAAAATTTTAAAAATATGCTTTATGACAGTTAAATAGCGGTTGTCTGACGTTATTTAGCTGAACGAATGCGTTACAAAGTCCATCAAAGCTGCAAACACGCAAATTATTGCTCTATGGTTGAACACAATTAAAACAGGTTTTACCGAAGAAATTTGCAAGGCTCGATCTGTGATTGTATTGGTCTGTATGTTTTGAAAGATTCAGCCTTATTTTTCCCCTCAGAGAAATCAGCGAAGCAATTAATTTCTTCCGTCTGTTTGTCTTTGTCCCTATCAGTACTCCTATACGGTTAATTGAGTTGAGTTGAGTAATGGTGTTTAACGTCCCAGTCAAGAATATTTCACTAATATCGAGACGTCGCCAGCTATAGGCGAAAGTGCAGAAATTTTGCCTGTGCGTTGCGCTGGTGGCATTATACAGCAGGGTTCTTTATCGTGCCACGCCATGACACGGGACCTCGTTTATTTTAAGTTCCCATCCGAAAGAACCGTGACTTTCATTTCGTAATGCCTAGTGCTTGGCGAAAGAATAGTCACTACCCACTTTCAAGTCTTGGGTCAGACCGGGGTTCGAACCCACGACCTCCCACTTACGGAGCGAGCACTCTACCTATACGGTTAATTGGATTCTAAAGAATTTTTACAGAGATGATAAAAAGTAGTTGTAGTAGAGCATAGTATCTTTTTGTTTCAGTTGGATTATTTATCAGCTATGCCATTTAAATTTTTTCAATGCTTATTTATTTATTTGTTTATTTTTATTTTTTCCCTTTCTAGTTTTTCTGCTAAGAACTTAATGAAACTTATTGAAGATGATTAACATGATGCATAGATTAATGTGCAGATTATTCGGGTGTTCTAGTTCAATGCATTTTATGGGGTTTATGACCCATTTTTCAATAATAACGATTTCTGTAATTTTTGCTTAAAAAATGAAACATGTCAGAAACAGTAGACGTTACACGTTTCTATTTTTTTATTTTCAATATGAACCCCGAAGAAGCACCTTTTTAGTGTTACAATTTGTTATTGAGTCCAAATGATAAATGCGTTATATAGAAACAAGTGCAAAAAGTTACATAACTAAAAAGGGCACTGAATAAAAGCTTTAATGGTTTCTAAGTGATTGAAAAGAAAATGTCTGTCGGTCAACTGGTTGCAAAAGAATTATAATAAAATCTCACGTGACAGACCAATAATCACTCATAAAATTATTTTACACGGTCAAAAGAGCCTGGTTTAACAATTGTATCGCTGAGATTAAGAAAATCTAGATTGTATCTAACACCAGCGTACCGATGAAATTACGGTGTAATTGAGTACCTCGACAGCTGATGGGCTTTCCAGGAAGTCAACAATTTACTCTTTAGACCTTCTCTGATGTATAGCAGTCTGATTGTTAAGACTATCTACTGATGTATGATTATCTTGACGTTTGAGAATTGATTGACCAATCTGGCCAACAAATCAATTGATGTTTTCTCCATATATATATGCTTATTTGATACTATATAGCAGTAAATCGTGAAGATTGTTTCATTTTGCATAAATCAACAAAAGTGTCAACACGCAAAATACAACTATTGAGAATAATCAAATCTCACATGATGACAAATAAATTTGTAAATTCTGAAAAAAATAATAATACACCTAAATCCTCGAAATTACAGGAGCAAGGGATATCGTATTGCGTTTTTCTTATATTTAAAACTTTGGAGTAAAAAAAACAATTTATTTGAATAAATGTATTGACATGATAAAAATGATTGCTTGATACATTTATTTTTAAAACCTGCTATATCTTGTTGTCAATGGGCGACGGTTAAATGCCGAAATCTTTGGGTTTTTTTTAATCATCTTCCTTTTTAATCAGTAACCTCTGCGTTTTAGATGGTTTTGATTTACAGGAACTTGCTTTAATTATTTAAGAATTATCAAAGAATTAGAGCTCCCCTTTATAAGCAAGACCCCAATCTAATTAAAAATAGTAATAATATATGATGTACGGTAAGAACAGTTTTTCTCTGATCTAATAAGTGAAATACTAACTCTTAAGGGACAAGGAACAGAAGTTATTTGATGAAAAGAAAATATGGCGGACAAAGTTTTAATTTCTCATGAGAGTCTCGAAATTTGTTATCACATCTGGGATGTTCGATAGAAAAGGTCAATTTCACTCTACTTTTCTTACTTTTCAGAAGAAAATTTATAACCTTGATGAATTTACGTCAATCAACCCTTAAAGTTTCTTATATTTCTGAAAATTTATCAAAAACTGACCCTTCCATGACTTTAAAACATGATTTTTCTCGCTTAAACAGCATAAAATAGATAAGTAGTCTTTGAGAGCGCTGGAAATCTTATTAATGGTGTTAGATTTAATGTACTAGATACCGAATCTGACCGCGCTTAATTATCACATAAAGATACAAGAGATTAGATCATGACAACCCATCCGTCTACCCTAGTTCCGGTAATGCCCGAAGACAACGATTTATGGGATAGTTAATATGGCTGACTTATTTCATACAACATATCTTTCATTTTAGTTCACTTGTTGTTTTATGTTTCAATAACCTTACAGCAATCATAAAATAGAAGATATAACATTTATGATGGGGAATGGTCCACCCAACTGGATTCTTATAACACAGTGCGGACCTTCCCAAATGGATTCCTATACACTGTTATAATCTTAGCTAATTTGGAGTGTTGGAAGTGTCATACAACCAAATATTTTATATTGGTTCGAAATAAGCAGTATCATTCTCGGGTTTTATTGCACTGCCTCTCAGCGCCGAGATTTGAATACAACTCGGGCTGAACCTTTTGTGACTAAGTTTGTTAGTGTGCCATGATGCATTTTTTTAATGTATTTAACAATGAATTTTTTAAAATGCATTATGAAAGTAGTTATAAATATAAATTAATATGAATTTTCTTTTTTGTCTAATTACTGTTAACCTGGTCAAAGATAAATTCATATACACAAAACATAATTCCTGCTTGTTTTATTTTATTTTACAAAGTGTTTACAGTAATAGCTATGGTATGTCCGAAAGGAAGAAGCCAAAAAATCTAAAAATCCTCCTAGTTGCTGATTTGTTTAAATCGTTTTTGGTTATAAGATTTCTTCATAGCGCCCACGACTTTTCTTGCACTCTATAACGGCAAAATCTGTGCAGGCATATTTTCGGTATGGTTTCCTATTTTATTTCTACAAAAACATCTTTAGCGTGCACTGGAACACCGGACTACAGTTTTTAAATTTACCCGAAAGACTAACAACAAGAGTTTTACAGTTCTGGAATATGAAAATAATCACAAAGATGGCAGTATTCTGAGTAAAGTACAATTTATAGAGTACTGTAATCGGCACTTATTTTTGCGAATCCATACCAAAACCTATTTCGCGACATGAAATTTTTCGCGATATCCTCAAAACTAACCCCTCATAAACTATGTTTATATTGACATTGTATAAATTATGTTACGGTTAGATTAATTTTTTCTAACTCATAAGTGATATACTTATGTCATGTGCTACTTTTGAATTTTTATGAAATAAATTAAAAGTAGCACATGCTACTTATTTACAAATAGAATGAAATAAAATGATATGTAAATGATATATCCGTGTTAGCGTCCGGAATGCACAGAAAACGTGGATTTAACTTGACCAAAAATCACGACACTTAATTTTGCGAAGTGTTAATTGTCGCAAATATCGCGAAAATAAGGTGCTCGCGAAAATTAAAAGATTTACAGTTCTAAGTCCGTGGGATGAAAGTATTATATTGTGTTGTCTTGTATTTTTATAGCGAGTAATACTGATTCTAATGTTACATTTTTGTTGCTAATAGTAACGATTACTTTGCTGTAAACATCATAGCGTACCAGTTATGTTAAAAACATTCCTTTTTACTTTTTTAAATTTTTAGGTGAATTTAAAACAATTGAACTGTTTTAAAATGGTTTTCATTGTCAGTACGAATGCGAAAACTTTTCTTGCAAACTGAATAACGCGCGTTAGCGAATCACCTGCATTTTAGACTGAGAACGTAATTTTCGACCGAAATATAGTCCACATACAACAACACATTTAGTTTGCGAATTTTTAATTCTTGAACAGTTCTTGTAAAATCTTATAAATGCACTTTTCAGCCTTGTCTCGAATGTAAAGAAATGTAACGTAGAAGCCATGTTTGTATACTAAGATAATGTAGTTCCTGATTTGTGTGTTGCATTTTATATGTATTCATACACGGAGTCACGTGGTTTTTTTTGTGATTTATAGTCGTTATGAACACAAAGGCGCTCAAGCTTGCAGAAATGGGAATTTAACAAGTTAAATAATATACCGACTTAAATCGTATCAACGTTTTCAAGCTTTGGAAAAAAATTCAAATTCAGTTTGAATTAATTTAAACAAATTTTAAGTTCTTATATTACTGTGTTAATGATATAACTTAATGTAATAAATTTAAATTTGGATTTGATTTGGTGACACGATATAGCTTCAATGAGTTACTAATTGATTGTATAATTAAATGTTTGAGGGGTCATAATTAAATTTCAGTAGTAGTATATGCAACGGTATGCTTGAATGACAGAAAAAGCAGCTTATTTATTTATTTATTTATTTATTTATTACCCTTTTTTCACATTTTTTGTCTTTCTTCAGTTTTATATCATTTTCTTCACCAAAACTGAATCAGCCTCGCAGCAAACAGATAAACCAATTTTTGTTACTGAACATGTGATCTTGGCAAGAGCTACCGCAACCATGAACACGTAACAATTAAATGCAATGATAAAACAGGCAGTACAACCCAGAACACGACAAAATACAGGTCAGTGATAAAACATTTAGCACAACCGAGAGCACGACACAATGCACTTCGGTGATTAAACAGCCAACACAATCGAGAACACAACACAATACAAGTCGGTGATAAACAGCCAACACAACCGAGAACACGACACAATACAAGTCAGTGATAAAACATTTAACACAACCGAGAGCACGACACAGTGCATTTCAGTGATTAAACAGACAACACAATCGAGAACACGACACACGTCCTTGATAAAACAGCCAACACAACCGAGAGCACGACACAATGCACTTCGGTGACTAAACAGCCGACACAATCGAGAACACGACACAAGTCCTTGATAAAACGGCCAACACAATCGAGAACACGACACAATACAAGTCAGGGATAAAACAGCCAACACGACCGAGAACACGACACAAGTCCTTGATACAACAGCCAACACAACCGAGAACACGACAAAATACAAGTCAGTGATAAAACAGACAACACAGCCGAAAACACGACACAATACAAGTCAGTGATAAAACAGCCAACACAACCGAGAACACGACACAAGTCCTTGATAAAACAGCCAACACAGCCAAGAACACGACACAATACAAGTCAGTGATAAAACAGACAACACAACCGAGAACACGAAAAATATAATTCAGTGATAAAACAGCCAACACCAACAGAACCAAGAACATGACAAAATACAAGTCAGTGATAAAACAGCCAACACAACCGAGAACACGACACAATACAAGTCAGTGAAAAAACAGACAACACAACCGAGAACACGAAAAATACAATTCAGTGAAAAACAGCCAACACAACCGAGAACACGACACAATACAAAGCAATGATAAAACAGCCAACACAACCGAGAACATGACACATGTCCTTGATAAAACAGACAACACAACCGAGAACACGACACAAGTCCTTGCTAAAACAGACAACACAACCGAGAGCACGGCACAATACAAGTCAGTGATAAAACAGCCAACACAACCGAGAACACGACACAATACAAGTCAGTGATAAAACAGCCAACAGAACCAAGAACATGACAAAATACAAGTCAGTGATAAAACAGACAACACAGCCGAGAAAACGACACAATACAAGTCAGTGATAAAACAAACAACACAACCGAGAACACGAAAAAATACAATTCAGTGAAAAAACAGCCAACAGAATAAGGAACACGACACAAGTCCTTGCTAAAACAGCCAACACAACCGAGAACACGACACAATACAAGTCATGGATAAAACAGACAACACAACCGAGATCACGAAAAATACAATTCAGTGATAAAACAGCCAACACAACCGAGAACACGACACAAGTCCTTGATAAAACAGCCAACACAACCGAGAACACGACACAATACAAGTCCTTGAAAAAATAGACAACACAACCGAGAACACGAAAAATACAATTCAGTGATAAAACGGCCAACACAACCGAGAACACGTATTAATACAAGAATTTTTGTTACTGAACATGTGACCTTGGCAAGATCCAACGCAACCAGGAACACGTAACAATATAATGCAATGATAAAACAGGCAGTACAACCCAGAACACGACAAAATACAGGTCAGTGATAAAACATTTAACACAACCGAGAGCACGACACAATGCACTTCGGTGATTAAACAGCCAACACAACCGAGAACACGAAAAATACAATTCAGTGAAAAAACAGACAACACAACCGAGAACACGACACAATACAAGTCCTTGATAAAACAGACAACACAACCGAGAACACGAAAAATAAAATTCAGTGAAAAACAGCCAACAGAATAAAGAACACGACACAAGTCCTTGCTAAAACAGCCAACACAACCGAGAACACGACACAATACAAGTCAGTGATAAAACAGACAACACAGCCGAGAACACGACACAATACAAGTCAGTGATAAAACAAACAACACAACCGAGAACACGACACAAGTCCTTGATAAAACAGCCAACACA
This sequence comes from Tegillarca granosa, assembly GCA_029721355.1. NCBI lineage: Eukaryota > Metazoa > Mollusca > Bivalvia > Arcoida > Arcidae > Tegillarca > Tegillarca granosa. Next base: position 22,090,139 of record CM056597.1, read on the forward strand.
ACGAATCAGACCACGAAGTAATGACAATGGCTTAAACCAAGTCAGAATCCAAAATCACAAAGTTAATTCATGGAGAAAATATAAACCAAACTTTATACAAGCATTGCCTACAAAATCAAAGATTGTTCTACGTGACTTATATTGAGATGAATGTTCCATGTTACTTATTTTGAGATGAACGCTCCATGTTTTTATTTTGATATAAATGTTCCACGTGACTTATTTTGAGATGAACCAAGCTAATCCAACTAAGATAATCCATTTATTCCCCTACTCGTAAAAACAATTAAGATGTAAGACATACTGTTTTACTCGATGCGAAAGTTGAGTTGAGGTAAGTAATGGTGTTTAACGCCTCAGTCAAGAATATTTTACTTATATCGAGACGTCGCCAGCTATAGGCGAAAGTGCAGAAATTTTGCCTGTGCGTTGCGCTGTTGCATTATACAGCATGGTTCTTTATCGGGGCCTCGTTCATTTTAAGTTCCCATAAGAACCGTGACTTTCATTTCGTAATGCCGAGTGCTTGGCGAAAGAACAGTCACTACCCACTTTCAAGTCTTGGGTCAGACCCGGTCGGGGTTCGAACCCACGACCTCCCACTTACGGAGCGAGCACTCTACCAACTAAGCTACCGCAGTGGTCGATATGAAAGGAAAATGAATTAAACAAATGAGTAAATGATACGGAACAGATGATTAAACGACACAGAACAGTTGAGTAAATAACAGGGAAAAGGCTAATTATTGATACAGAACAGGAGAGCACATGACACAGAACATGTGATTACATGACACAGAACATTTGAGTTAATTACCCTTTGACATAGAAGATATGTGTAAATGTGAAAGAACGTCAGTCAACTTCTTAACTCCCATTGCCATTTGCGAATGTAAAATGTAACATTCCATAGCTGTTACTAGTCGTTTAAGACGGGTATAATCCCCCTCCAAAAAAATGGACACTAAATTTTAAAAAATATAACCAAGTTACTAAATCAGAAAATTTTTATTTAAACAGGATGTAGCAAATCTAATTTTCATTTACTAAACGTAAAGTGATGTCAGAGCCATATTTTTACCTTCCCTTTTAATATTTTATTGTTCAAATTAAAATTCTATTGTGGTCTATAAATTAAAATATATAACTCAAATCGTCAATGCAAGCCCTCGTCTTGAGAAGTCGTGTATAAGTAAACTTACCTTTTTCTAATTTTACAATGTTTGTTGAAAATCGCTAAATTATTAAAGTAATTTATTGACATTCTTTATACATTTTCAGCCACCAAAAGCAATAATGCTTAGTTAGCTTTAAACAATAATTCACTCACTCACGCTACTTTCTAATTTCATTTTATTGAATACATTTTCATCTCTTCAGGAGTCCAAGAAAATTTGAATAAGAAGAAATGTTTAAAAATTTTCAGAAAATAAAAAAAATGACACTACATTATAATCTTTTTAGTTTTGTTATTATTTTTAGTAATGTTTCATTTTTATGATATTAAATTTACTTGGGTTATAAATTAAAAGAAACATTGGGCATGATTTTTTTCTCGAGGACAGAAACAATTATTTCTTAAAGCAATTATTTAGTGATTGTATTTTTATGATTGGAAAAAATATCTCTTAACTGGTATTTTATCAGACAAAGCGTTGGTGGGAAGCATCAGGCATCGAACTTAAATTAACTATTGTCATTTGAATACTCTATATTAATACCACACGGGACTTTTCCAGTTTAAATTACAAATAATTTGAATCATCGATATGATTTAGTTAAAATTACGTAATTTTTGGTTTTAAAACGGAATAAAAGCGTTTATGTGACCGTAAAAGCTGAGAAAATGGGAAATGTGATGTCCATTTCACCCCAATTATGTCAATCAACGCCCCAGCTTTCGAAGGTTCTCTGAAATCCATACTATCTTATGTGATGTAATTATATTTCAATGATGATAGATTGAAACTTTAAAGAACTCATTTGATTTTTTTTTCTTATCGCTGATAAGGGTTTTTAAGATATTAATTTTCATACCTTACGGGCATTTGTATCGAATATTTTGTGTATTATGAAATGTAGAAAAGCCGGCACGCACGCAAGCAGAAAGTTAATCATGATTTATACTTCAATATATTGAATTCTAAAATATCGTTTGTTTCATCTAACAAATTTGATGCGTCCTTTCGATTCTCGACTTAAAAGCAAATGTAATAACCAAACATACGAATAAGAATTCATAATAACATATTTAAAGAACAAAAAATAATTTCATGACAAACGTATGCATATAAGCAATGCTTATAGTAACAGTAGGAATCGGATGCAATCAATGACCTCGTGCAATATACATGTAACACTATTTCAAATCCTCCTACGATTAGTTTTTTGTTAAATTTTATATTTTTTTGAATTTTCTGATTTAAAATATTCACAAATTTATAACATGAGAACTATTTTTTTTTTATTATTTCTTCAGAAAATTTAAATGACATTTATGCCATAACTTACAAGAACTTTATAGACATGAGTGGTAAATTACACAAACATAGAAATAATTTTTATCAAGTGAATTCTGTTTTGCATCTTTATTATATGACATAACATAACATAGTTTTTATATGTGTGAACCAGAATTTTTTTTTCAAAATACATAAAACAAAATGTTTCTGTGATTTTGCAATACTAGAACGATCGAGGAATAGAAGTCATATTGTCGTCGGCGTTGTCGTCAGCTTTTTTTTAATTTAAGTTCATACTTTTCAACATGACTAGCGTTTGCGAAAATAACAAAACATTTTTCAACTAGCGACACTTTTTTTAATGAAACATGGGAATTTGTTTACCTTAGTCTCAAATAGGGACCATGTAACTTGTGGTTTGTAAATATGCAATATCTAATAAACATAACAATTTTATATAAATAAACAAATAATATTACAGCACTGATTTACGTGTATTGTCACCAGTCAAAAAATATGTATTTTTCTCTGAACGACTTAACAAAATTGTATGTACCACAATAATATTATAAGTCATTCCAAATCAAGATGTACCTTTAGCAGGCCCCTTGGATAACATTATTAAGAAAGCCAACTCTAATATAATGGCTGAGAGAGTTACTAATTTAAGTCCAAAGTTAAATTACCTCTGGGTGAAATGTGGTGAATACGCATATAATCTTTGGATTACAGTCCTATGTGAAATATATATTATAGAATATGAAATCGATTAGAAAATTAGGTAATTGTGACCTATTTTCATGGCCCATTGGTTTATTTGTTGTAGCAAGTCAAGGATTAAGCAACGTATGTTCGATGTACATAAGAACATTTCATAAATAACCTTTTGGTAAATAGAAAAATCTTATTTAATCGTTAAAAATTTATGTTAGTTTTTACTGAGCCGGTACCGCTGCTGGTTTAGTAAACTTCCCGAGGGTATCCATAACTCAGTAGACAGTACTTTGTGCTGTCAGAAAATATACCATTTAGCAAAATTTTCAACCGTCTTAATTTCTGAAAATTTAAATCTAAGATTTGTTCCCTCATACCCTCATAACATGGATTTGGATTCATACAATTTTTGAACTTTAGATTCATTAATTTTCAACTTTTTGGATTCTGTTATTTTTCAATCAAACTTTTCGGTCCCTAGTGTTACTGATGAGGAATGATTTTCCGAAATGTGCACATATGGCACATCAAAATTTAACAGGTATTTGTGTTATAAATTTACATATTGAAAACATTTGGTCTAAATTTTCATACACTATAGGAACAGCTTTGAAAAGACAAAGAAAAAAATAAAATATTGAAAGAAAAATTAATAATGTCACTGTTACAAAGTATGGGTAAGAAAAAACAAACAAGAAGTAGTACGTATACTGGATGTATAGGAACAAATAATATGTAAAACTCGAGGTTCCTAGTGATAGTACGTATACTGATGTATAGGAACAAATAATATGTAAAACTCGAGGTTCCTAGTGATAGTACGTATACTGATGTATAGGAACAAATAATATGTAGAACTTGAGGTTCCTAGTGATAGTACGTATACTGATGTATAGGAACAAATAATATGTAAAACTCGAGGTTCCTAGTGATAGTACGTATACTGATGTATAGGAACAAATAATATGTAAAACTCTAGGTTCCTAGTGATAGTACGTATACTGATGTATAGGAACAAATAATATGTAAAACTCGAGGTTCCTAGTGATAGTACGTATACTGATGTATAGGAACAAATAATATGTAACACTCTAGGTTCCTAGTGATAGTACGTATACTGATGTATAGGAACAAATAATATGTAAAACTCGAGGTTCCTAGTGATAGAACGTATACTGATGTATAGGAACAAATAATATGTAAAACTCGAGGTTCCTAGTGATAGTATGTATACTGATGTATAGGAACAAATAATATGTAAACTCGAGGTTCCTAGTTATAGTATGTATACTGATGTATAGGAACAAATAATATGTAAAACTCTACGTTCCTAGTGATAGTACGTATACTGATGTATAGGAACAAATAATATGTAAAACTCTAGGTTCCTAGTGATAGTACGTATACTGATGTATAGGAACAAATAATATGTAAAACTCGAGGTTCCTAGTTATAGTACGTATACTGATGTATAGGAACAAATAATATGTAAAACTCTAGGTTCCTAGTGATAGTACGTATACTGATGTATAGGAACAAATAATATGTAAAACTCTAGGTTCCTAGTGATAGTACGTATACTGATGTATGGGAACAAATAATATGTAAAACTCTAGGTTCCTAGTAATAGTATGTATACTGATGTATGGGAACACATAATATGTAAAACTCTGGGTTCTTAGTGATAGTACGTATACTGATGTATAGGAACAAATAATATGTAAAACTCGAGATTCTTAGTGATAGTATGTATACTGATGTATAGGAACAAATAATATGTAAAACTCGAGGTTCCTAGTGATAGTACGTATACTGATGTATAGGAACAAATAATATGTAAAACTCGAGGTTCTTAGTGATAGTATGTATACTGGATGTATAGCAACAAATAATATGTAAAACTCGAGGTTCTTAGTGATAGTATGTATACTGATGTATAGGAACAAATAATATGTAAATTTCTAGGTTCCTTGTGATAGTACGTATACTGATGTATAGGAACAAATAATATGTAAAACTCGAGGTTCCTAGTGATAGTACGTATACTGATGTATAGGAACAAATAATATGTAAAACTCGAGGTTCTTAGTGATAGTATGAATACTGGATGTATAGGAACAAATAATATGTAAAACTCGAGGTTCTTAGTGATAGTATGTATACTGATGTATAGGAACAAATAATATGTAAATTTCTGGGTTCCTAGTGATAGTACGTATACTGATGTATAGGAACAAATAATATGTAAAACTCTAGGTTCCTAGTGATAGTACGTATACTGATGTATAGGAACAAATAATATGTAAATTTCTAGGTTCCTAGTGATAGTACGTATACTGATGTATAGGGACAAATAATATGTAAAACTCGAGGTTCCTAGTGATAGTAGGTATACTGATGTATAGGAACAAATAATATGTAAAACTCGAGGTTCTTAGTGATAGTATGTATACTGATGTATGGGAACAAATAATATGTAAAACTCTAGGTTCCTAGTGATAGTACGTATACTGGATGTATAGGAACAAATTATATGTAAAACTCGAGGTTCTTAGTGATAGTATGTATACTGATGTATAGGAACAAATAATATGTAAAACTCGAGGTTCCTAGTGATAGTAATTTGTAAAACTCTAGGTTCCTAGTGATAGTACGTATACTGATGATTAGGAACAAATAATATGTAAAACTCGAGGTTCTTAGTGATAGTACGTATACTGATGTATAGGAAGAAATAATATGTAAAACTCTAGGTTCCTAGTGATAGTACGTATACTGATGTATAGGGACAAATAATATGTAAAACTCGAGGTTCCTAGTGATAGTACGTATACTGGATGGATAGGAACAAATAATATGTAAAACTCGAGGTTCCTTGTGGTAGTACGTATACTGATGTATAGGAACAAATAATATGTAAAACTCTAGGTTCCTTGTGATAGTACGTATACTGATGTATAGGAACAAATAATATGTAAGACTCGAGGTTCCTAGTGATAGTACGTATACTGATGTATAGGGACAAATAATATGTAAAAATCTAGGTTCCTATTGATAGTACGTATACTGATGTATAGGAACAAATAATATGCAAAACTCGATGTTCCTAGTGATAGTACGTATACTGATGCATAGGAACAAAGAATATGTAAAACTCTAGGTTCCTAGTGATAGTACGTATACTGATGTATAGGAACAAATAATATGTAAAACTCGAGGTTCCTAGTGATAGAACGTATACTGATGTATAGGAACAAATAATATGTAAAACTCGAGGTTCCTAGTGATAGTATGTATACTGATGTATAGGAACAAATAATATGTAAAACTCGAGGTTCTTAGTGATAGTATGTATACTGATGTATAGGAACAAATACAGTCTAACTTGTGTTAGCGGCCACTTGTATAAAGCGGCTACTTGTCTATTACGGCCATATCTTATTCCCCCCCGATGAATTTTGATCTTTATTTCACCTCTATACAGCGGTCACTGTCTTATGCGGCCAGCGGCCACCATTTTTCCGACCCCAAGCTTCAACAGAACTGTCGATAGCGGCCATTTGCAATGTTTACGAAACTTCGTTAGTTTCCGGAAATTTCCTAAACCAGTCGACATAAAACAAAAAATCCCATAATGCAACACTGTTTATATGTATCGGCCATATTGAGTAATGCTTACATCCCGATAAGACATTTTTTAAATTTTATAACATGCAGTAATATTTGATGTTTTTTTCTTTATGTCATAGAAAACGGAATGCATTGACTTTAGAACAGCGAGTAGCATTGTTTAATAAATCTGAAAATACTAGGAAACTCGCGGAAGTTACGGTGTTGGACGAACCCAAATCAAAGCTGTGTTATCAGAATATGAAGCAAATGTATCTTGGGAAATAAACCGTTTGTGCCGTTCTACCGCTAACGGACATTAATTTCGTTAGTTTGGAAATCGTACCACGATGCGATATCAAGTCATTCCTGCAACGATATGTTTTTGGCACCAATTTAAATTCAATTCGGTATGGACTACGATTAAATTCGGCACCAGAAAAAAAAATTTATTATTTATTTTATGTTTGTGTACGATTTTTATATTAAAAATTAATAGTTATTTTTAATAAAGATATGTAAACATTAAATTTGACAGTTACAAATGACACAGATAATCACTGCTCTGATCACTAAACCGTGTAATTCATTATGTAACAACTTCCTTTGAAGTCTGAATTAGCAAGAGTGTGATATGGTTCTGAAGTGACCTAATTATGTTTGTATAGGTGTAAGGAAACGTGATAAGAATAATACTTCACTATGCAACACCCCTACAGCTAGCAAAAAAAAAAAAGAGAGAGAGAATAGATCATTTAGACATATTAATGTTACCAGGCCGGTGTGGTGCAAAGGATTTGTAAATTCCTGAAAATGTTGAATAAATTGATCTTAAAAAATATTTTTTCTTTTTGGTTAATCTCAAGTTATAAAAGGAACAATTTCTAACAATATAGTTAGCTATTTTCAGTTTAATTTGGGTACTAAAATAAATAAAAAAAAGAACGGTTCAGATAAGTTTTGATGATCCTTGATCAGAGAACTTGTCTATAAAGGCCACCTGTCTATAAAGGCCACTTTGGCGGCATCCCTTGAGTGGCCTTTATAGACAGGTTTCACTGTAATATGTAAAACTCGAGGTTCTTAGTGATAGTACGTATACTGATGTATAGGAACAAATAATATGTAAAACTCGAGGTTCTTAGTGATAGTACGTATACTGATGTATAGGAACAAATAATATGTAAAACTCGAGGTTCCTAGTGATAGTATGTATACTGATGAATAGGAACAAATAATATGTAAAACTCTAGGTTCCTAGTGATAGTACGTATACTGATGTATAGGAACAAATAATATGTAAAACTCGAGGTTCTTAGTGATAGTATGTATACTGATGTATAGGAACAAATAATATGTAAAACTCGAGGTTCCTAGTGATAGTACGTATACTGATGTAAAGGAACAATAATATGTAAAACTCGAGGTTCCTAGTGATATTATGTATACTGATGTATAGGAACAAATAATATGTAAAACTCGAGGTTCCTAGTGATAGTATGTATACTGATGTATAGGAACAAATAATATGTAAAACTCGAGGTTCCTAGTGATAGTACGTATACTGATGTATAGGAACAAATAATATGTAAAACTCGAGGTTCCTAGTGATAAAATGTATACTGATGTATAGGAACAAATAATATGTAAAACTCGAGGTTCCTAGTGATAGTACGTATACTGATGTATAGGAACAAATAATATGTAAAACTCTAGGTTCCTAGTGATAGTACGTATACTGATGTATAGGAACAAATAATATGTAAAACTCGAGGTTCCTAGTGATAGTATGTATACTGATGTATAGGAACAAATAATATGTAAAACTCTAGGTTCTTAGTGATAGTGTGTATACTGATGTATAGGAACAAATACAGTCTAACTTGTGTTAGCGGCCACTTGTATAAAGCGGCTACTTGTCTATTACGGCCATATCTTATTCCCCCCCCCTATGAATTTTGTTCTTTATTTCACCTCTATACAGCGGTCACTGTCTTATGCGGCCAGCGGCCACCATTTTTCCGACCCCAAGCTTCAACAGAACTGTCGATAGCGGCCATTTGCAATGTTTACGAAACTTCGTTAGTTTCCGGAAATTTCCTAAACCAGTCGACATAAAACAAAAAATCCCATAATGCAACACTGTTTATATGTATCGGCCATATTGAGTAATGCTTACATCCCGATAAGACATTTTTTAAATTTTATAACATGCAGTAATATTTGATGTTTTTTTCTTTATGTCATAGAAAACGGAATGCATTGACTTTAGAACAGCGAGTAGCATTGTTTAATAAATCTGAAAATACTAGGAAACTCGCGGAAGTTACGGTGTTGGACGAACCCAAATCAAAGCTGTGTTATCAGAATATGAAGCAAATGTATCTTGGGAAATAAACCGTTTGTGCCGTTCTACCGCTAACGGACATTAATTTCGTTAGTTTGGAAATCGTACCACGATGCGATATCAAGTCATTCCTGCAACGATATGTTTTTGGCACCAATTTAAATTCAATTCGGTATGGACTACGATTAAATTCGGCACCAGAAAAAAAAAATTTATTATTTATTTTATGTTTGTGTACGATTTTTATATTAAAAATTAATAGTTATTTTTAATAAAGATATGTAAACATTAAATTTGACAGTTACAAATGACACAGATAATCACTGCTCTGATCACTAAACCGTGTAATTCATTATGTAACAACTTCCTTTGAAGTCTGAATTAGCAAGAGTGTGATATGGTTCTAATTATGTTTGTATAGGTGTAAGGAAACGTGATAAGAATAATACTTCACTATGCAACACCCCTACAGCTAGCAAAAAAAAAAGAGAGAGAGAATAGATCATTTAGACATATTAATGTTACCAGGCCGGTGTGGTGCAAAGGATTTGTAAATTCCTGAAAATGTTGAATAAATTGATCTTAAAAAATATTTTTTCTTTTTTGGTTAATCTCAAGTTATAAAAGGAACAATTTCTAACAATATAGTTAGCTATTTTCAGTTTAATTTGGGTACTAAAATAAATAAAAAAAAAGAACGGTTCAGATAAGTTTTGATGATCCTTGATCAGAGAACTTGTCTATAAAGGCCACCTGTCTATAAAGGCCACTTTGGCGGCATCCCTTGAGTGGCCTTTATAGACAGGTTTCACTGTAATATGTAAAACTCGAGGTTCTTAGTGATAGTACGTATACTGATGTATAGGAACAAATAATATGTAAAACTCGAGGTTCTTAGTGATAGTACGTATACTGATGTATAGGAACAAATAATATGTAAAACTCGAGGTTCCTAGTGATAGTATGTATACTGATGAATAGGAACAAATAATATGTAAAACTCTAGGTTCCTAGTGATAGTATGTATACTGATGTATAGGAACAAATAATATGTAAAACTCGAGGTTCCTAGTGATAGTACGTATACTGATGTAAAGGAACAAATAATATGTAAAACTCGAGGTTCCTAGTGATAGTATGTATACTGATGTATAGGAACAAATGATATGTAAAACTCGAGGTTCCTAGTGATAGTATGTATACTGATGTATAGGAACAAATGATATGTAAAACTCGAGGTTCCTAGTGATAGTATGTATACTGATGTATAGGAACAAATGATATGTAAAACTCGAGGTTCCTAGTGATAGTACGTATAGATAGTATGTATACTGATGTATAGGAACAAATAATATGTAAAACTCGAGGTTCCTAGTGATAGTACGTATACTGATGTATAGGAACAAATAATATGTAAAACTCTAGGTTCCTAGTGATAGTGCGTATACTGATGTATAGGAACAAATAATATGTAAAACTCGAGGTTCCTAGTGATAGTATGTGTACTGATGTATAGGAACAAATAATATGTAAAACTCTAGGTTCTTAGTGATAGTATGTATACTGATGTATAGGAACAAATACAGTCTAACTTGTGTTAGCGGCCACTTGTATAAAGCGGCTACTTGTCTATTACGGCCATATCTTATTCCCCCCCCCCCCGATGAATTTTGTTCTTTATTTCACCTCTATACAGCGGTCACTGTCTTATGCGGCCAGCGGCCACCATTTTTCCGACCCCAAGCTTCAACAGAACTGTCGATAGCGGCCATTTGCAATGTTTACGAAACTTCGTTAGTTTCCGGAAATTTCCTAAACCAGTCGACATAAAACAAAAAATCCCATAATGCAACACTGTTTATATGTATCGGCCATATTGAGTAATGCTTACATCCCGATAAGACATTTTTTAAATTTTATAACATGCAGTAATATTTGATGTTTTTTTCTTTATGTCATAGAAAACGGAATGCATTGACTTTAGAACAGCGAGTAGCATTGTTTAATAAATCTGAAAATACTAGGAAACTCGCGGAAGTTACGGTGTTGGACGAACCCAAATCAAAGCTGTGTTATCAGAATATGAAGCAAATGTATCTTGGGAAATAAACCGTTTGTGCCGTTCTACCGCTAACGGACATTAATTTCGTTAGTTTGGAAATCGTACCACGATGCGATATCAAGTCATTCCTGCAACGATATGTTTTTGGCACCAATTTAAATTCAATTCGGTATGGACTACGATTAAATTCGGCACCAGAAAAAAAAAATTTATTATTTATTTTATGTTTGTGTACGATTTTTATATTAAAAATAAATAGTTATTTTTAATAAAGATATGTAAACATTAAATTTGACAGTTACAAATGACACAGATAATCACTGCTCTGATCACTAAACCGTGTAATTCATTATGTAACAACTTCCTTTGAAGTCTGAATTAGCAAGAGTGTGATATGGTTCTGAAGTGACCTAATTATGTTTGTATAGGTGTAAGGAAACGTGATAAGAATAATACTTCACTATGCAACACCCCTACAGCTAGCAAAAAAAAAAGAGAGAGAGAATAGATCATTTAGACATATTAATGTTACCAGGCCGGTGTGGTGCAAAGGATTTGTAAATTCCTGAAAATGTTGAATAAATTGATCTTAAAAAATATTTTTTCTTTTTTGGTTAATCTCAAGTTATAAAAGGAACAATTTCTAACAATATAGTTAGCTATTTTCAGTTTAATTTGGGTACTAAAATAAATAAAAAAAAGAACGGTTCAGATAAGTTTTGATGATCCTTGATCAGAGAACTTGTCTATAAAGGCCACCTGTCTATAAAGGCCACTTTGGCAGCATCCCTTGAGTGGCCTTTATAGACAGGTTTCACTGTAATATGTAAAACTCGAGGTTCTTAGTGATAGTACGTATACTGATGTATAGGAACAAATAATATGTAAAACTCGAGGTTCTTAGTGATAGTACGTAAACTGATGTATAGGAACAAATAATATGTAAAACTCGAGGTTCCTAGTGATAGTATGTATACTGATGAATAGGAACAAATAATATGTAAAACTCTAGGTTCCTAGTGATAGTACGTATACTGATGTATAGGAACAAATAATATGTAAAACTCGAGGTTCCTAGTGATAGTATGTATACTGATGTATAGGAACAAATAATATGTAAAACTCGAGGTTCCTAGTGATAGTACGTATACTGATGTAAAGGAACAAATAATATGTAAAACTCTAGGTTCCTAGTGATAGTATGTATACTGATGTATAGGAACAAATAATATGTAAAACTCGAGGTTCCTAGTGATAGTATGTATACTGATGTATAGGAACAAATAATATGTAAAACTCGAGGTTCCTAGTGATAGTATGTATACTGATGTATAGGAACAAATAATATGTAAAACTCGAGGTTCCTAGTGATAGTACGTATACTGATGTATAGGAACAAATAATATGTAAAACTCGAGGTTCCTAGTGATAGTACGTATACTGATGTATAGGAACAAATAATATGTAAAACTCTAGGTTCCTAGTGATAGTACGTATACTGATGTATAGGAACAAATAATATGTAAAACTCGAGGTTCCTAGTGATAGTATGTATACTGATGTATAGGAACAAATAATATGTAAAACTCTAGGTTCTTAGTGATAGTATGTATACTGATGTATAGGAACAAATAATATGTAAAACTCTAGGTTCCTAGTGATAGTACGTATACTGATGTATAGGAACAAATAATATGTAAAACTCGAGGTTCTTAGTGATAGTATGTATACTGATGTATAGGAACAAATAATATGTAAAACTCGAGGTTCCTAGTGATAGTACGTATATTGATGTAAAGGAACAAATAATATGTAAAACTCGAGGTTCCTAGTGATATTATGTATACTGATGTATAGGAACAAATAATATGTAAAACTCGAGGTTCCTAGTGATAGTATGTATACTGATGTATAGGAACAAATAATATGTAAAACTCGAGGTTCCTAGTGATAGTATGTATACTGATGTATAGGAACAAATAATATGTAAAACTCGAGGTTCCTAGTGATAGTACGTATACTGATGTATAGGAACAAATAATATGTAAACTCGAGGTTCCTAGTGATAGTATGTATACTGATGTATAGGAACAAATAATATGTAAAACTCGAGGTTCCTAGTGATAGTACGTATACTGATGTATAGGAACAAATAATATGTAAAACTCGAGGTTCCTAGTGATAGTATGTATACTGATGTATAGGAACAAATAATATGTAAAACTCTAGGTTCTTAGTGATAGTATGTATACTGATGTATAGGAACAAATACAGTCAAACTTGTGTTAGCGGCCACTTGTATAAAGCGGCTACTTGTCTATTACGGCCATATCTTATTCCCCCCCGATGAATTTTGTTCTTTATTTCACCTCTATACAGCGGTCACTGTCTTATGCGGCCAGCGGCCACCATTTTTCCGACCCCAAGCTTCAACAGAACTGTCGATAGCGGCCATTTGCAATGTTTACGAAACTTCGTTAGTTTCCGGAAATTTCCTAAACCAGTCGACATAAAACAAAAAATCCCATAATGCAACACTGTTTATATGTATCGGCCATATTGAGTAATGCTTACATCCCGATAAGGACATTTTTTAAATTTTATAACATGCAGTAATATTTGATGTTTTTTTCTTTATGTCATAGAAAACGGAATGCATTGACTTTAGAACAGCGAGTAGCATTGTTTAATAAATCTGAAAATACTAGGAAACTCGCGGAAGTTACGGTGTTGGACGAACCCAAATCAAAGCTGTGTTATCAGAATATGAAGCAAATGTATCTTGGGAAATAAACCGTTTGTGCCGTTCTACCGCTAACGGACATTAATTTCGTTAGTTTGGAAATCGTACCACGATGCGATATCAAGTCATTCCTGCAACGATATGTTTTGGCACCAATTTAAATTCAATTCGGTATGGACTACGATTAAATTCGGCACCAGAAAAAAAAATTTATTATTTATTTTATGTTTGTGTACGATTTTTATATTAAAAATTAATAGTTATTTTTAATAAAGATATGTAAACATTAAATTTGACAGTTACAAATGACACAGATAATCACTGCTCTGATCACTAAACCGTGTAATTCATTATGTAACAACTTCCTTTGAAGTCTGAATTAGCAAGAGTGTGATATGGTTCTGAAGTGACCTAATTATGTTTGTATAGGTGTAAGGAAACGTGATAAGAATAATACTTCACTATGCAACACCCCTACAGCTAGCAAAAAAAAGAGAGAGAGAATAGATCATTTAGACATATTAATGTTACCAGGCCGGTGTGATGCAAAGGATTTGTAAATTCCTGAAAATGTTGAATAAATTGATCTTAAAAAATATTTTTTCTTTTTTGGTTAATCTCAAGTTATAAAAGGAACAATTTCTAACAATATAGTTAGCTATTTTCAGTTTAATTTGGGTACTAAAATAAATAAAAAAAAGAACGGTTCAGATAAGTTTTGATGATCCTTGATCAGAGAACTTGTCTATAAAGGCCACCTGTCTATAAAGGCCACTTTGGCCGCATCCCTTGAGTGGCCTTTATAGACAGGTTTCACTGTAATATGTAAAACTCGAGGTTCGTAGTGATAGTACGTATACTGATGTATAGGAACAAATAATATGTAAAACTCGAGGTTCTTAGTGATAGTACGTATACTGATGTATAGGAACAAATAATATGTAAAACTCGAGGTTCCTAGTGATAGTATGTATACTGATGAATAGGAACAAATAATATGTAAAACTCTAGGTTCCTAGTGATAGTACGTATACTGATGTATAGGAACAAATAATATGTAAAACTCGAGGTTCTTAGTGATAGTATGTATACTGATGTATAGGAACAAATAATATGTAAAACTCGAGGTTCCTAGTGATAGTACGTATACTGATGTAAAGGAACAAATAATATGTAAAACTCGAGGTTCCTAGTGATATTATGTATACTGATGTATAGGAACAAATAATATGTAAAACTCGAGGTTCCTAGTGATAGTATGTATACTGATGTATAGGAACAAATAATATGTAAAACTCGAGGTTCCTAGTGATAGTATGTATACTGATGTATAGGAACAAATAATATGTAAAACTCGAGGTTCCTAGTGATAGTACGTATACTGATGTATAGGAACAAATAATATGTAAAACTCGAGGTTCCTAGTGATAGTATGTATACTGATGTATAGGAACAAATAATATGTAAAACTCGAGGTTCCTAGTGATAGTACGTATACTGATGTATAGGAACAAATAATATGTAAAACTCGAGGTTCCTAGTGATAGTACGTATACTGATGTATAGGAACAAATAATATGTAAAACTCGAGGTTCCTAGTGATAGTATGTATACTGATGTATAGGAACAAATAATATGTAAAACTCTAGGTTCTTAGTGATAGTATGTATACTGATGTATAGGAACAAATACAGTCTAACTTGTGTTAGCGGCCACTTGTATAAAGCGGCTACTTGTCTATTACGGCCATATCTTATTCCCCCCCCGATGAATTTTGTTCTTTATTTCACCTCTATACAGCGGTCACTGTCTTATGCGGCCAGCGGCCACCATTTTTCCGACCCCAAGCTTCAACAGAACTGTCGATAGCGGCCATTTGCAATGTTTACGAAACTTCGTTAGTTTCCGGAAATTTCCTAAACCAGTCGACATAAAACAAAAAATCCCATAATGCAACACTGTTTATATGTATCGGCCATATTGAGTAATGCTTACATCCCGATAAGACATTTTTTAAATTTTATAACATGCAGTAATATTTGATGTTTTTTTCTTTATGTCATAGAAAACGGAATGCATTGACTTTAGAACAGCGAGTAGCATTGTTTAATAAATCTGAAAATACTAGGAAACTCGCGGAAGTTACGGTGTTGGACGAACCCAAATCAAAGCTGTGTTATCAGAATATGAAGCAAATGTATCTTGGGAAATAAACCGTTTGTGCCGTTCTACCGCTAACGGACATTAATTTCGTTAGTTTGGAAATCGTACCACGATGCGATATCAAGTCATTCCTGCAACGATATGTTTTTGGCACCAATTTAAATTCAATTCGGTATGGACTACGATTAAATTCGGCACCAGAAAAAAAAATTTATTATTTATTTTATGTTTGTGTACGATTTTTATATTAAAAATTAATAGTTATTTTTAATAAGATATGTAAACATTAAATTTGACAGTTACAAATGACACAGATAATCACTGCTCTGATCACTAAACCGTGTAATTCATTATGTAACAACTTCCTTTGAAGTCTGAATTAGCAAGAGTGTGATATGGTTCTGAAGTGACCTAATTATGTTTGTATAGGTGTAAGGAAACGTGATAAGAATAATACTTCACTATGCAACACCCCTACAGCTAGCAAAAAAAAAAGAGAGAGAGAATAGATCATTTAGACATATTAATGTTACCAGGCCGGTGTGGTGCAAAGGATTTGTAAATTCCTGAAAATGTTGAATAAATTGATCTTAAAAAATATTTTTTCTTTTTTGGTTAATCTCAAGTTATAAAAGGAACAATTTCTAACAATATAGTTAGCTATTTTCAGTTTAATTTGGGTACTAAAATCAATAAAAAAAAAAAGAACGGTTCAGATAAGTTTTGATGATCCTTGATCAGAGAACTTGTCTATAAAGGCCACCTGTCTATAAAGGCCACTTTGGCGGCATCCCTTGAGTGGCCTTTATAGACAGGTTTCACTGTAATATGTAAAACTCGAGGTTCTTAGTGATAGTACGTATACTGATGTATAGGAACAAATAATATGTAAAACTCGAGGTTCTTAGTGATAGTACGTATACTGATGTATAGGAACAAATAATATGTAAAACTCGAGGTTCCTAGTGATAGTATGTATACTGATGAATAGGAACAAATAATATGTAAAACTCTAGGTTCCTAGTGATAGTACGTATACTGATGTATAGGAACAAATAATATGTAAAACTCGAGGTTCTTAGTGATAGTATGTATACTGATGTATAGGAACAAATAATATGTAAAACTCGAGGTTCCTAGTGATAGTACGTATACTGATGTAAAGGAACAAATAATATGTAAAACTCGAGGTTCCTAGTGATAGTATGTATACTGATGTATAGGAACAAATAATATGTAAAACTCGAGGTTCCTAGTGATAGTATGTATACTGATGTATAGGAACAAATAATATGTAAAACTCGAGGTTCCTTGTGATAGTATGTATACTGATGTATAGGAACAAATAATATGTAAAACTCTAGGTTCCTAGTGATAGTACGTATACTGATGTATAGGAACAAATAATATGTAAAATTCGAGGTTCCTAGTGATAGTATGTATACTGATGTATAGGAACAAATAATATGTAAAACTCTAGGTTCTTAGTGATAGTATGTATACTGATGTATAGGAACAAATACAGTCTAACTTGTGTTAGCGGCCACTTGTATAAAGCGGCTACTTGTCTATTACGGCCATATCTTATTCCCCCCGATGAATTTTGTTCTTTATTTCACCTCTATACAGCGGTCACTGTCTTATGCGGCCAGCGGCCACCATTTTTCCGACCCCAAGCTTCAACAGAACTGTCGATAGCGGCCATTTGCAATGTTTACGAAACTTCGTTAGTTTCCGGAAATTTCCTAAACCAGTCGACATAAAACAAAAAATCCCATAATGCAACACTGTTTATATGTATCGGCCATATTGAGTAATGCTTACATCCCGATAAGACATTTTTTAAATTTTATAACATGCAGTAATATTTGATGTTTTTTTCTTTATGTCATAGAAAACGGAATGCATTGACTTTAGAACAGCGAGTAGCATTGTTTAATAAATCTGAAAATACAAGGAAACTCGCGGAAGTTACGGTGTTGGACGAACCCAAATCAAAGCTGTGTTATCAGAATATGAAGCAAATGTATCTTGGGAAATAAACCGTTTGTGCCGTTCTACCGCTAACGGACATTAATTTCGTTAGTTTGGAAATCGTACCACGATGCGATATCAAGTCATTCCTGCAACGATATGTTTTTGGCACCAATTTAAATTCAATTCGGTATGGACTACGATTAAATTCGGCACCAGAAAAAAAAATTTATTATTTATTTTATGTTTGTGTACGATTTTTATATTAAAAATTAATAGTTATTTTTAATAAAGATATGTAAACATTAAATTTGACAGTTACAAATGACACAGATAATCACTGCTTTGATCACTAAACCGTGTAATTCATTATGTAACAACTTCCTTTGAAGTCTGAATTAGCAAGAGTGTGATATGGTTCTGAAGTGACCTAATTATGTTTGTATAGGTGTAAGGAAACGTGATAAGAATAATACTTCACTATGCAACACCCCTACAGCTAGCAAAAAAAAAAGAGAGAGAGAATAGATCATTTAGACATATTAATGTTACCAGGCCGGTGTGGTGCAAAGGATTTGTAAATTCCTGAAAATGTTGAATAAATTGATCTTAAAAAATATTTTTTCTTTTTTGGTTAATCTCAAGTTATAAAAGGAAAAATTTCTAACAATATAGTTAGCTATTTTCAGTTTAATTTGGGTACTAAAATAAATAAAAAAAAGAACGGTTCAGATAAGTTTTGATGATCCTTGATCAGAGAACTTGTCTATAAAGGCCACCTGTCTATAAAGGCCACTTTGGCCGCATCCCTTGAGTGGCCTTTATAGACAGGTTTCACTGTAATATGTAAAACTCGAGGTTCTTAGTGATAGTACGTATACTGATGTATAGGAACAAATAATATGTAAAACTCGAGGTTCTTAGTGATAGTAAGTATACTGATGTATAGGAACAAATAATATGTAAAACTCGAGGTTCCTAGTGATAGTATGTATACTGATGAATAGGAACAAATAATATGTAAAACTCTAGGTTCCTAGTGATAGTACGTATACTGATGTATAGGAACAAATAATATGTAAAACTCGAGGTTCTTAGTGATAGTATGTATACTGATGTATAGGAACAAATAATATGTAAAACTCGAGGTTCCTAGTGATAGTACGTATACTGATGTAAAGGAACAAATAATATGTAAAACTCGAGGTTCCTAGTGATATTATGTATACTGATGTATAGGAACAAATAATATGTAAAACTCGAGGTTCCTAGTGATAGTATGTATACTGATGTATAGGAACAAATAATATGTAAAACTCGAGGTTCCTAGTGATAGTACGTATACTGATGTATAGGAACAAATAATATGTAAAACTCGAGGTTCCTAGTGATAGTATGTATACTGATGTATAGGAACAAATAATATGTAAAACTCGAGGTTCCTAGTGATAGTACGTATACTGATGTATAGGAACAAATAATATGTAAAACTCGAGGTTCCTAGTGATGTATAAGTAAGTCATGTGCAGAATTTTGAACATTTCTTAATTAAAATTTAAAATTCTGCACATTATTATTATTGTCTTGTGCAAAATTTAGATTTTTCTTTCTTTCTTCTTTTTATTTCATTTTATTTATTTTTTTATTCAAATATTTATTGATTTATTTATTTATTTATTTATTTATTTTTTACTTATTATCTTTTTTTTGGTAACAATTCAAAATTCTGCACATACCATGTAATATGCACTTCATAACAAAACACAAACATAACATTCCGTGTTCAAAAAACATTCGCTGAAGCAATTTAAAACTTTGAAAACTAGCAAATAAATAAGTAATAACATTGATCAACCATGTTAATATTACAGCTTCTTTTAGCAACCTTTGATAATAAACTGTCTATAATCAAACGTATTATTCATAGCAAATGATTTTTCTTAAATCCAAAGGATTACCAAATGCTTATTTTATTGCCAGAAACATGTTCAATACAACGCTTCTTGTCTATCGTCTTTAAATTGTTATTGTCTGAATATTACTTTTTCTATGTTCCATTTAGATATTGTATTTTTGTTTTTGTGCTCCGAATCTTGCTCTTTCATTATTTATGACGATGATAATATTCCGTAGTTTTCTGGATTCCATAAAATCGATGTCTTTTACGACTTCTCACTCAACTGTAATCATATTTATGATTTGGGGTTAATATTGTATTAAGATTAGCAAATTATCTTATCTGCTTGTTGGTTTTTACATTCCGGATGAAGAACCATTTGTGATGAAAACACTTACGATCGTATATTATTATGCGGCTTTAATTTTTAGAGGTCATGTTGCAAATTGATATAGATTTATCCCTTGTCAATACATCTGTTATCTTTGGGCGAGATGTTTTCTGTTCAATAACATCATTCTTGTATCGGAAATTTGCTCTAACGAATAGAAAGCGTACTTAAAACAATGTTTACGTTAACAAAATCTTAGACTACCTATCCAACAACAACGCGAAGGAGACAAAAACATGCCCCCCCCCCCAAAAAAAAAAAAAAAAAAAAAGTAAAACTGCATTAGGCATTTTGTTGACGATTTTAATAATTTAGTGAAAATATGCCATATAGCTTAAATTTTAAGCCGTCTTAATTTTTTAATTTATGTAAAACTAATGTTTTTCTCTCATGCAAAGCATTCCTTTGCTGGATTTGGATCTATATAATTTTGGAATTTTAGATTCATTAATTTTCAACTGTTTTGGCATATGTTTTTTATCCATCAAACTTTTCGGGCCCCTTGTGTCACTGATGAGGAATGATTTTGCGAAATGTGCATAAATAGCACATCAAAATTTAACAGGTATTTTTGTTATAAAGTTACTTACTAGTAACCAAACGTACCTCCTATAATGGTTCTAATTTACCATATATAAGTTTTTGTGTTATATATATGTTATAAACTGCTAACATAATAATAATATTGTATTTTGTATTTGTGGAATAAATCTTTACCGAGCTCAACCGTCAATGTGCCTATCAAAATATCAAAGCTTAAAGTTACTGAATCTATATTGTGTTTATCTGTCTGTTTCAAATCTCTCTAAATTTTATCTACAATGTTTCCTATTAAACTTGTTTTATAAAATATGCTATTTTCTCTAAAAAAAAAAGATAAGTGTTTTGTGTCCATCGACATGGCTAAAAAACTTGTATTAATGATGCTGTGTAAACATATACTACGTTTGTCTGTTGTCTCTTTCAAAAATAAGAATGCAGTCACCATGTTGCAAAACGTGGCTCAAGTATAATGCATGTAAATAGAGCTTATATATGGTGCAACGGAAGACAGATATCGTTTGTAATGCGCTATCCAAATCGGATACCAATCTCACCTTTATAAAAGGCTTTATGCTGTTTTAATACAGAAAGTTGATTTGGTTAAAGAAAATACACTAATTTCCATTTATATTTTTTTCTGTTCAAATTTCACAAGAATTACAATTTTAATTTCCATTGGCCTCAAAACTATATTTTCTGCGTCAAACTTTGAGTTTAAAATACACATTCATTTTGTTAACCCGTTTTAACTAAGTTATTCTAGGGACAAAGTGTCATTTGTAGCTTGTAATCTTTACGAACAGGTTGAATGTTTTAGTAACTGGCAAAATATTCTGGCCAGTAAACAAACACGTTGGAAGGAAAGCTGATGTGCAAAACAATCAGGAGAAGGTCGATTCTAATTTCCAAATGCGGTTAATGAACCTGAATAGTCTGCACTCAACATTTTAAGTACAATGATCAAAATCGGGTTGATTTACAATGCACTGAATGCATTTATATGTTTTAGAAAGTTTGACAAAATATGACATTCAAAAATAAATTGTGTGAAACTTTTTTTGAGGTCAAAGAAGTTCAAAATGTCTGAATTGTCAGAGAGTTCACTGTGTTGAAATGTCAACCCCAATAATTTTTATTGTATAGAGCGGTTCTTTTTTTTTTTTTTTTTTTTTAAATCATCTGCTATTGTTATGACTGTCGTCGAGCATAGTCCATTTTTATTTTATTAAATAAACTTAAATTATTATGTATTTTAATCAATGCAAAAACAAGTGTGTGTGTGTGTGTGTGTGTGTGTGTGTGTGTGACTTTTATTTTATCTAGTAGCATTATCAATTCAACAGCTATGATGCAAACCAAAGAAGAAACTTAGTCGTGTTGGTGAAACACAGAGTTATTTGCATAAACATTTTCAAAATTGAATCACTAATACGTAAGGTAATGTAAAACAGTTTAACTTCTACTAATTAATTTGAGATAATTGTTTTATTGATTTCTTAAATAAACAATAAAACGGAAATAATAACCAACAGTCGTGAAACTTCATTCTTTGGAATAATTCCCCAAGGTATAGCTTGTACGTGCTTAATTTAAATTCTTGATGTTGCAAAGATTTTTTATGCTGTCTGATGAAAGAGGTTCGACTCAATAAGTACCTTACACTAGTTAGCGGAACACTGACTAAGTATCTAGATGCTATCATCGATATTCATAGAACCATTCATTGCAAAGTTTTCTTATAGTGAACTGAAAAGTCTTATTATTGTCGAGAAAACAAAATCCAATTTAAGGCCCAAAACGAAAGTTAACAACATCAGTATTTTAGGTTTTGAGAGGTTTGATTTATCATATTTCTTTTTAAAATAAATACATTGAAAATATATGCTAAATTGTTTAATTTAGGACTCCTTTCCAAACATGCTCACGCACATACGTGCGTCCGTATGTATGTATGTATTTATGTATGTATGTATGTATGTATGTATGTAAAAGTACTAATTGAAAGACGTAAATACATAAATGTTTTTTAGATTTCTATCATTAGTTCCAAGTACATGTATTATGTAAAAAGATCCATCTTTAAATTGCCAATTTGAGTTTGATCCAACGATAAGGACATTTTATTACTTATGTAAACAAATACCCTAAAAATAACAGGTGTGCAAATACATCGTAAAATAATGATTTTTGGATTATATTTGAAATTTAATGCGAGATAAGGATGTAAAGTAAAATTGCTTTTTGATAGATATCAAGAGAGCATTGCATTTATATGTCTATATTTAATGCATTTCTAAAGTGCATTGCGCATTTTATTCTATTCCTGAATGCAAAGTATGTAAGTTTTGTTATTTAACAAAGTGTTGATGTCTGTCCTGTATCAGTAGCATCAATGTCTTGTTGGAGCTAAAACATACTGCAATTGATTTTTTTTAAATTTCATATATATACCTTTCAAGTCACAAGTATTATTAAGCATAGGGCTACGTGGAATGTTGAAATGTACAAACAAACAGGATGCTCAAGTGTGAAGGAACCTGGCTTTATAAAACCAAACAAAAACAGAAGCAAAGACAAAAGAAGCAAAGACAAATGAACTTCTATACCAGTAAAAGTGCTTTCATGAAAATCATGAAAAAATTTCATGAATTTCGTGTCAAAATTTCGTGCGAAAAAAAGCTGAAACCAGCACACGCACGAAAATCATGCGAATCACATCTCTTAAAAACATGCGAAAAACGCATGAATTTTGCACGATAAGATTTTTTCACATGAAAATCGCATAAAATTTGTGCGATTTTTATGAAAAAAAGTCATGCGAAAAAAAGATGAAACAAGCACATGCACAAAAATCATGCGTAACAAATCTGACAAAAATTGTGTAAAAAATACATGAATTTCGTATGATTTAAATTATTCTTATGAAAATCAATTTTTGTCAAATAATTCTACAATTTAAACAAATTGAAATTTGTCCTTTCCAAATGAGTTGAAATTTCATGAGCAATGTGATGATAGAATCTGTTTATTCCAATAGACATACATCACAAGCATGATTTCTTTTCTTCTATTTCACAGTAATGGGCTAACTGAATATAAAATGAATGCTCATTTTATCTACATTCAAAGTTTTCATACTTTTTGCCAACTACTGGTCAACTTTTAATTAATCATTGGTATTGGTTATGATATTACTATAGCATTAAATAAGTTAAAAGATCTGTAAAATGAACTCAAAAATGTTGAATTGAAAAGAAAATAGAAATACATAAACATGTATTAAATTTTAAAATTTTGCTTGGGATGATAGAATTTATAGAGGTATTAAACCATTAGAGAACCATTAAATTTTTATTGTATCAAACTCCTACTTAATTGGTTATTTATTACTATTTACTTGTGATGTTTCTAATATTTATATTACATTATGAAATCAGAAAAATTGAAACACAGTTGTAAAAATACATAGTGAAAGTGATACCTTTATATGTCACAATATACTTTATAAATAATACCAGAAAAAAAGTTTCAATTCTGCTATTTCTTGAAATCAGATCTTCAACCATGATGAATGTAACTGTGGAATACAAAATTAGGAAATCTGTTTTATAATAGTAAATATCAAATAAATGAAACACGCGATTTTAACAAAATACATATTTTTTTACTAAATTATTTTTTCAGATGAACATATTTATTTTGGTAAATAAATCCCAGAGTCTAGAGAAAACCACCAAGTTTACACAACAGAACTAACAATTTATGTCACACTTTAAATCAAATTCACAGTGAAGATAATGACTTTGGCTATCTGAACAATTCAGGTCTACTTCAACTGATTAAAGTATGTATTGATATCAATATATGGGATATTTGCTTTTATATGGTTCATATAGAAATTGTTGAAAAAATCTGAATGATTGTCTGATCAAATTGCTAAAATTCATTAAAATTAAGTATTTACAGATATGCAGAATTTTATCAACAAAAAAAAAGAGTTTCAAAATCAGGATATATTAATGATAAAGAACAAAATAGATAATTATCTCCAAGAGAGAACAAATGTTTATACATCACTGCTACAAAAAGTAAAGACACATTTATCTACTCATATTGTAAGTACAATTTAAAAAAAAGAACATTTTTTGCTATAGAAATTTCTTATTATAGTCATCCTTTTATTAGTAGTGAAACATGATATATAAATTGCATTAAATTTTACTAACTATATATTTTTGTTGTTAAAATATTGTAAAAAAAAATCCATATACTTTATATATATATATATATATATATATATATATATATATATATATATATATATATATATATATATATATATATATATATCAACAGGGCCTGGGGTTGCTTTTTTAGTTTTTTTTCAATAAAATAAGTACAGCAGTTGATGTATCTATCCAAAATATATGTTTTCTGCCATGCTTAAGTACAAATGAAATCCATTTTCTAAGTTTGTCACTTTGTCAATAATAATAGAAGCTAAATGTGACATCATATATAGATTTGAACCAGTCTGTCTATCTGGCTGTCCAGCCACCCACTTGGAGGGTATATACATTTTGTGTAATCATTTCCTCTTTCATCTTTGAAATCAACAAGTTTTATATTTTACAGGGTGTTTCTCTATAAATATGACATATGCACCTCGTATTTTGGCTGTATTATATAATTTTTTTCAAATTTTTACATAGCTGAACTTATCCATTTTCCAAGAATATTCCTCTCAAAGGGTACCTTTTTGTGATATCAACTCCTCTTGCAGCTTTCTAAAGAACAAACAACTCATGAATGAATGGGGGGATCAATAGTCCATTAAGGAGAGTTTATGTAGGGAAGTTTGCAAAACTGTCAATGTGGGGGTGTGTGATCCACTAGACTATACAACATTTTAGACTGATTATGGTAAAAAAGAAAAAGCAAATAACTAGATTAACATTCAATGTTATTTATAATTTCATAAAAAAAAATTGTGGATAATTATCTTGTGACTATAATATCATATAATATAGTATAGGAATTGATAATTTGACTTTTACTTTTATCTAGAAAAAACTAAATTTTGCTTGATAAATATATATATATATATATATATATATATATATATATATATATATATATATATATAAAATGAGAATTGATTACACTGATTACAAATTTTTTTGTTGTTGTAGACAGATGACATCATTCAACATGGTCATCCGTGTGCATATTTTGAAGATGGCTTTGAACAACTTTTCAACCAAAATAGACACGCCACCAGCAGAGATACTGCAAAGATATTTGCAGAAATGGAAATATTCCATCATGCAACTACTGGTGGATATTTCTTCAGCAATGGAGAATGGTATTATTTTTAAAAATTTTAATTTTAACATCCTAAACTAAAATTCAAAGGTGTTCATTCTTTTCAAATTTACAAACATATTACCAAATTACAAATCAAAGATGACTGCTGTAACTATAAATGTACTTTACCACTAGATTCATGGTTTCTATGCAGTCAATATAAAAAAACTGATAGAGCTGAAACTTGGCCATATGATTTGTTATGGGTGTTTATGTTATGGAGTTACTTAAAATAGATGTTAATTTTTCATTCATGGTATCCATGTATTTAAAAGAAAATCTCCATCTTATGTGAGCTCAATCTTTGTCATTTGCTTTGTTACGGCAGGTGATGATAAAAGACTGATTAACAATCTAATTTTGCATCCAAGACGATTGCTGTTGTTACTAAATATAGACTGTTTCAACTGTTTCATGGCCAGCACAAAACTGTTCATCAGATTTAGCTTACAAAGTATCATTTGTGTTTTTATAGTAGTATCTAGTATGTGATAGCTCTGTAGCCTAATACATTATGTCAAACAATTTAAAAAAAAAAAAAGATAAAATAAAAATTACAAACATATATTGGAATCACTGATTATAAAACTCCCAAGTTTGGACAAACACCGGAGCAAATGTTCATTGGTGATGTTATAAATCTATTGCATGTCCCAACTACCCAATCTGAACACCTTGTTTTATTATTTATATGCGAAAATATTTTCTAAGGAAAAAACAAAATTGATAATTGAGCTGGTGCAGTTCAGATCTGTTCATGGCAATGCCATGGCTACCAAAACTAGGTCAAGGTGACCTAGGGGTGCAATAATCTTAAAAAATCTACTTCTCCAAAACTGATGATTGGAAAAAAATCTGATGTGATATTTGGCTTCTCTAGGGTCTTAAGCCTATAGATAGTATATTTCGTGATTAATTATTGTGGCATTTCCAAACTTTATAAATTTTGTAAAATTTTTGTAATTTAGTTTTTTTGAAAATGATTTTAAACATTTCCTCAGGTAAACCTTAAGGCCCATGGGCCTCTTGTTTATAAAAATAGTTCATGTAAACTACAAAGGACACATTTTATTCTTATATCTATGAGGAATTGATTTTGTTTTATTGGCTATATATTATATGTATAAATTAAGGATGTACATGTCTATTGCTTAGAAATAGAGCATCTGCCTGGAGAATGGTTGGTCGTCAGATCAAACTCCAGCTAGATCATGTGGAAAATCAAGATTTTGAAATACTGGTTGCTCCTCTGATACGTGGCAATTAGTGACTGGGGGATTGGTTTTCTTTTATTGTGGCACATTGACTACATTGGCTAGCACTGTGAAGTTGCCTTAAAGTGTATAACAAAATACTTTCGAATTCAATTTAAACATAAACTTGCTACAAGATAAAATCTGAAGAAATTATTTGCAGAAAAATTTGCTGATGTAATGTTAAACAACATTAAAACCCACCAATCTATTTCAGATGTTTAGTAGTAATAATTACCTTCAGTGCAGTTTGACATCTTTTGTTGTAAGGTTGAGAGAAGTTAAATTTATAAGCTCTAAACATAACTGAGTCAAATTTTCAATTTTAAAAATCCTTTCACACTGGCTTATTATATATTCAGTGTTTATTTACTTGATAGGGTCCAATCATCAACAAATGTTTTAGATAGCATGAATGAGAAAGAAGTTCAAAATTTTATTGGTGAAAATCAACTTCAGTGAAAAGAACAAGTAGAGACCAAATTGAAAAAAGGCATCAGGGACAACAATAAAAAACTAATAAAGCAAGAAAAAGAAGACATCATTAAGGAAAAAATTAACAGACAGTGATAAAGCTACACTTTTTAAATCTGTTAAGTGTTGTCATGGTGACATAATAGAGAATGAAACAGCTTTCCTATATAAAAATGACGATAATCAGGTATTTCAAACAAAATTTACTTTTTGCATTGAATTATTAATCATCAAACTGTTTCTAGTCGCCTTCAGTATTTGATTCTCTTTCCTATGTTTTCAAAAAAAATAATTAAGTATTCATTCTTTTAATTCACCACTATATGTACTAATCCTTTCATCATTTTATATCCAGTATTATTATTTAGACGTTACAAAAATACTTTTTATCATGATGATCATATCATGAAGTAGGTACCTTTATAAAGTTTACATAATTAGTTGTCTCAGGTGTGTGTTAATTCTTGGTTGTTGATGTTGATTGTTTGAAAGGAAATGTACTATGTTAAATTAAGAAGTGTCAAGTACGTGCTCAAATTATAATTTTACAGTACAATGTATACAGAGACATTATTGAAGAACAAAACATGATAATTTGCAGGAAATTGCAAACAAGTTTATCTTCCAAAATATGTATCTCAAACATATAGTTATAAAATCCCAAATACTTTCCCCCTTTTTTATAAACCTATGTTTATATTGACATCATCATATTATTTTCCACTGAAATATATTGCTATTAATTATATCATATCAATTAAGAACAAAATTGAAATTATTAAAACTGATTTTTATCTTTAATTCCTATTCCAGGATGCAGTAGGATTGTTCCCTGTTATAGGAAATAAAATAGGAATAGTACAACTAGTGGAATTTGAGCTGGAAATTGTTGGAGATAATTTTCTCTCAACAACATTAAAAAAACAAATAACATTCGTTATATTAATGCTAATAACATCAAACAGAGTATTTGCATTGTGCATGATTGTTTGAACGGAGGTTGTCACCTAAAAGAATGTGAAAAAAGCATCAAGTTAGAACAGCAAATAAAAAAATTTAAAAAAACTGTTTGGTTTCATAATAAAAATTATAACATTTTTCATTTTAACAAATTCAGATTTTCACAGTTTAATATTAAATTCTAAATTTTGCAAATATCTTTCATTTATCTTACATATATCTTTCAAGATTTTCAAAATGAAATTGTCCATATTGTCAAACACTGACAAATTTAAAATATTTTTTTCCTTAATGATGTTCTCTATTTCTTGCTTTATGAGTTTAACATTGCTGTTCCTGTTGCTTTTTATAATATAATATCAGTTGAAAAATAGGAAGGCGTCAAAATGTAATTCATATATTTACTGAGTTAGTACAATAGAATACATATGAAGTATAGTAAAACAGACATTTAAATGTAACTGTAATAAAGAAGGTATTTATTTTATTTCTTACATAATAGCAAATGCTTTATCAAATGAAAAGTTAATTTTTACTTTGAGAAGTTTTAAATCATATGTGCTAAATAATTTTCTAAATCAACTCTATCAATAAAACTTCAAAAACTGAAATGCTAGAACATTAAAGTGGTTTTTTTATGAAAGAAATCATACATGTATTTTCATTTTTATAAAGGATGTTTTATCTCATATGTGTATATTTCTTTTCTGTTTTCTTTCAAAGGAAATTTTAAAGACTTCTTCTTTAATAAACTTTTTAATAATTCACTAATTTTTTTTAACATTAAGTATTGAAATTGTAAAATTTACAGATGTTGTTGTTGTATTATACATTATACAGTAACGGGGTCAAATGTTATACACAATTTTTTTAGTCTATGTGGATTATTAAGACTTATGATAAGAATATTTTAAGCATTTAATAATTTCACAAGTATTGAAAAATAATCAATTATTGTAATGTATAACTTATTTTTCTTATTTTGATAACAAACTGACTTTGAACAATTAAGAAACTGCAGCTTGTAAGACAAATACATATGTGTTTAATATCTTTTGTACAAGATCTTTCAAATAAGGATTTTGAAAACATGGAATTCTAAGATAAACTGATTATTTGATTACATTGTGTATACTTATATGCAAAGTTGAATCTTTTAAAGTGATTTCAACTTAAGAATCATGTGAAATACTATAGATTAAAAAAGAAAACTTTGCATGATTTTGTCATGAAAATTTCACAATTTATTTTATTTTGCGAATTTTGTAATTTATTTTTATGTGAATT
The DNA here is from genome assembly GCA_029721355.1 of Tegillarca granosa. NCBI lineage: Eukaryota > Metazoa > Mollusca > Bivalvia > Arcoida > Arcidae > Tegillarca > Tegillarca granosa. The sequence continues at coordinate 22,120,385 of CM056597.1, forward strand.
TTGCAAATAAAATTCATGAGATTTTCACATCAATATTTCATAACATTTTGAGTCAAACATAAAAATTCTGTAAATATTTACATAAATTAAAAATTTAATGCACTGAGCTTTCTAAATTTAACATGATATTATACTTGTTAAAAGTTTTGATATTACAAATACACATATTATAAATTAGAATTTTGTGAAATGATATATTGACAAATAATTGTTGATGAAATTCAAAATTTATCTGTAGTTTTTACTTTTGTCTCATGTTATGTTAAAATATTAAATTTTGGTTATGATTAGCATATAACTTTGTTTTTTATTATTGTTTTTTAATCCTAAAAATTTCGCACAAATTTTTGGTGAGAAATTCGCACGAATTAAAGAATTCGTGCAATTTAAGGCGAGTGATATTTGTATGAATTTCGCATGAAATTATACATGTAAATCACATAATCATTTCATGCGAAATTCATATGTGCAACATATGTATGAATTTGACATGTTTTCATTGTGAAGATCATGCGAAAAAGTTTAACGCATGATTTTCATGACGAAGCACTTTTACCTGTATACAAATTGTATGTATTTTGTCAAAGTAGATATTGCATCCTGTAAGAAACGGGAATTGTCTCAATAAAAATGCAAAGGATTAAGGTCATTAATACATGTTATAACAAAAAAGCATCATAACTATGTGATTGATATACTGTATATTAAAAATCAATCACTGAGATAAATACTGAACTCAAGCATTAAGATGAACCGCTAAACAAGTATACATACTTTCATCGATTTTAGATAATATACTTGCAATACAAGATTTGTAAAATTGGCAAATCACACAATTAAGGGTCATGATCAAAAAATTGATACTCGACTGACCAGTGGTCAAGTTGTGAGGCAAATGTTCAAGATCTTAACAGAACAAGCATTACACCTCAGTACAAAGCATTGCATAAAACACATCGTCTATTAAGCACGATGTATAAGATTAAACACACGATAAGTATAGGAGTAAACGTTATATGGTTAAAATCAGGTTACTTATCTTGCTTGCTTAAGTCTTAGTAAAACGTTCATTAAAATATATTCGAATTTCACTCAATGATTGTATATATATATATATATATATATATATATATTTAGTACAATTTTTAGTATATATATAGATATATATATATATAGATATATAATATATATATATATATATATATATATATATATATATATATACGCTGACATAACTTATGCCATTGCCATTGTCATTGCCGCATGACTGCATGATAACATAGAAATGACTGATTCTACAATTAACGAAACTGTTATGTGCTGGTTTGGATTTTTTTTTAAATATTGCATTCAAAAAAAGAACTTGACAATCAGCACGTGACAGAACTGTCATATACCATTTTTGAATTTAACCATAAAATACATTTAAAATGGTATATGACAGAACTATTGAATCTACAGCTAACCAGATTCGCTTAGCCCACATGATGAATACCATTAGTTGGTGCCCGTCAAAGTAACTGTTTTGTTCCTAGTTTGTTTTGGGTGATTTTCCCCAAATGCATCTGATATGGACAAGTACATCTTTTAGCCATACAATGTTACTATTGTCAAAGTAAAGAAAATATCATGTAGCCGTACAGCATTATTCCGTTTAGCAATTAAATAAAGCGATTATTACGTCAAAAACAATCAGTATGTTTAAGCAAGCGTACTAAACACGCATTCATTACATAAGCTTGGACATATCAGGAACTCGATATGATTTTGAAAAACCATTCCATTAGGTCAAGAGTTCAGACATCTTAACATTTTTATGAGG
>CM056597.1:22122306-22157306 GCA_029721355.1 Tegillarca granosa
ATTGTTTTTTGTTGTTGTAATGTTCTTTATTGCACATCAGCAATGTTCGACTATTCGCTAAATGCATGTACTCTGGAACTCTGGAACTGTGAATATGGTCTACTGTGTACTAGCGCGCAATCAGTGCGACTTTTTTGGTAAGTTATTAGCTCACCGAGTCAGTATGCCACAGAAAAGCATTCTACTCCTACTGTCCCTTATCCTGGCACCAGGTGAACCAGTCGATAAACTACCCACTTAATGCCGAGCGCCCAAGACAGGAAGCATATTTTTTAAAGTCTTATGTATGACCCAACAGGGATGCGAACCAACGGACTCCTGCCACTGACCCACCGCGGCGCTGACATTGCAAAGCATTACAAGTTAAAAACTTAGCTGCGATACGACAGTTCCATTAGCTTTTTATGGGGATCTTAATTTATCAATCAATTTATTTATTTATTTATTTATTTATTTTTCATTTTATTTATTTATTTAGTTATTTATTTATCTAGTTTATTTATTATTTTTTTATTCTTGAAAATGCGAAGCCAAGTATGCCAAAGCACATTTTGTTTTTTTAGGATTTTCCGGTACGAATAATATTTTCTTTCTTTTTCCAGGAATCGAAGTTCCAAACATTTTGCACTTGGTAAAATCATTCATGCAACCTTACTAAGTAAAAGAACTGCCAATCTTTTGTTTGTGCACAGTTGTCATTGTTTTTTTAAGATCGTCAATGTATTTTGCCCAAAAATTAGAAGCAGCTCTAGCTGCATTTTTACCGAATGAAATATGACCATTAGTTGTTACAAAAGCACTATTTATGATAAGTTATAGACAGGTTTATGGCGTTGTAAATTGATTTTTCCAGAAGCACATTCTATTACATGCATCATAAGACTGTCTAAATACAAGCTATTTTACATAACCAGTGACCGATTCCAATTTTATATCTCGATTTCTTTTAAATACCTTGATTATTCTTGAAGAAAACGGCAAATGCTATATTGATGGAGCAAGAATCTCGGTATGATTTATTTCGTAAAATAAACCAGCTTAATATTTGAATAACAAAATGTAATAAACCATACCCAAGTAGACATAATTTATGTATTTTGTTCCAAGTATCAGACAATGTATTTCAAATATATTGGTTTATCAACACTGACCTGATTTCTTCTGATAAAATTATCAGATAATTCTAATTCATTGTCGAATCTGTTTTCAGAATCCAAGATTAAAAGCCATTTAAACTATTTCGTGGTTAAATTTTAAACACAAAGATTTACCGAGCATTTTTCCCAACCATCTTTACAACCTTATTTATGAGAATTGGCATAAGAGTGAGTGACGATGACATTTGTAAGAACTAGTTAACCACACATTTATGCGATTTTATGATTTTAAGTAAGTACTTTTTAAAATATGAACCAAAATATTTACATTGTAATACACTGAAAGGAAAATATTTGGTTTTAAGAAAAAATATTTTCATGGTTTCATATGCTTAGAGCTATATGGTTTCATTCTACAGAAAAAACAGCTTATTCATGACATGCCGTGCGGGAGGCAACAATTAAACTTAAATTACAGATATAGATATATTGTTGTTAATTTCTCATCCTGTTTTTCAGACTCGACTTAATTGTTACACATCTTGTTTGTCCATACCTTCCAATGTACATAAAAAAACAAGTTATACGCAACTGGCTGTAAAGAAGAAGGAATATATAAGGTCCTCAAATAATACAAAAACATCACCACTGGTCGATATATATCTTTTCAGATCCAATGTCCAACTAATTTCAGAAATGGTTTGTCTTTACTGGCTTCGTTTTGGTGAATTTCTTGTTTATTTAGTGAACTGAGCAATTGAATAATTGTCAACTACATTATTATTTTTCTAGTTTTAGAAATGTGTTCATTCTATTTATTATTTTTATTTTTATTTATTTTGTTATTCATTTATCTATTTCTGGTTCAGTTTGCGTATCATACTAGAAAGAGGCATACAGCGATTTATAAATGACAGAATTCGATAAAACTGCACTTTTCATTATAAAATAAATTAACCACAGTTTTCGTGATTACGATGACTTTTCTTAATTTCATATGTCTGATATACTAGTACCTCATTAAATTGCAGTTGTAGTTCAACCTGTCAAGGGTAATTAAAACCCACATATACTGCTCTAGGTAATAGGTTAGGCTAGAATATTTTCATTTAGGATAAAGACTAAATTGATGAATTTATTATTTAGAATAATCACTTTTAGAATATACAAAAATAAAAAAACTGAATACACTTGAAGGAAAACATTTTAGTTTAAGAAAAACTATTCTTTTCCTTTAGCCATATGGCTTAAAGCTGCGGGAAAAAAGCTTATTCATGACAAGCTTTCCTGGAGGCAATATACATATTTAATGAACAGGTGTGTCTTTATTATTAATAATTCCCTCATCCTGTTTTCTTAGAATACACTCAGTCGTTACACACCTTATTTATCAACAACTTATTTGTCAATGTACATACATGTACAAAAATATTTTTGAGCAACCGGTCAAAAAATAAACTGGAATGTATAAGGTCCTAGAATACCGGTAATTAAATAACCTCACCACTGGCTGATATTTTCTTTTCAGATGTAATGTTCTACCAAAGTTTGCATATCATTTTAGAAAAAGGCATATTGCAATTATTCATATGAGAGAATCAAAAAAAAAAACTGAAATAGTCATTACAAAGAGAATGAACCACATTTTTCTTGATCACGATTTTTTTTTAAATTTCAAATGCCCGATTTGCCTCATTATTTTGCAAGAGTAGTTCAATCTGTAAAGGTAATTGAATCATACAAATACCGTTATAGATAATAGGTAGTTATTTAAAATTCTCTTTTGTTTAGGACCAGAACTAAATTGCTGAAATTCTATTGAGGATAAGCCCTTTTAAGATATGATTAAATACAACTACATACGCTTGAAGGAAAGCATTGGAGTATAAGAAAAACGATCATTTTCTTTGAGCCATATGGCTTAAAGTTGCGGAAAAAACAACTTATTTATAAGAAGCCGTCCTGGGGGCAGTATTCAGATTTAATTAACAGGTGTAGATATATTGTTAATAATTCACCATCCTGTTTTCTTAGAATAGACTAAGTCGTTACACACCCTATTTGTTATACAAATTTCAATGTACAAACATGTACAAAAACAAAAGAGAAAGGTCCTCAAATAATTCAAAAACCTACGCATGATCAACATTTTCTTTCAGGTCCATTGTCTTACAAAAGTGTTATATTGAGGGATTCAGTTACTAGTATATATCATTATTTTGCCTTGTCTTGCTTCGCATTTTTCCATTGGTTTTCCTGTTTGTTTGTTCTTTAAATGTCGTTCCTGATGGGGCCAAGTACATTTTCACATTTTCATCTATAATTATAAAAAATCTCATTCTACTTATTTTCTCTGATTTTATTTATTTATTTATTTATTTATTTATTTATTTTTGTTTAGTTTATGTAAGACATATGGTGATTTTTATAAAGCGTGAAAGCGAGACACTGTACTGTTCAGTTCTAAACGAATCAGGCACAATTTTCGTAATCATGATAAAATTTCATGCATTCCAAATGCCTGATATGTCTTATTTTCTTTGCAATAAAATTCAACATGTAAAATTGATTGAAACATACATGTACTGTTCAAGATAATAGGTAGGTTATTTTAGATATTATGTGTTAAGGACAAGATTTAGAATTGGTTTACAATTTGTGACAAATTAATGAACATAACAAAGATGTGTAAGATTCCTTTTCTACATACCGTTATATGTAAAACTATATTGTATTATATTTCTCTGACTATGAAAAAACTACACCACTGAAAACAACTTTATCATAATCCAGTGCCTGTTCAAAGTTGAAACTTCCGTAATCTGTGAATTTAATTTATGCAATAATAAAACAAAAACATACCGGTCAATGTCCGAATCAAAATAACCCCCCCCCCAAAAAAAAAAAAATAAATAAATAAATAAATAAATAAATAAATAAATAAATAAGTAAATAAAATAAAATCAATAATTTAAAAAAAAATTAAAAAAGGAAAAACTTTGAAAACGGACCAATTAAGTTAATCAAGGAAGTGAGGCCGGGTTCTCCGGAAGTGTAAGCACCTCCTGTCTAGATAGCTATACCTAGTTTCATTAGCCTAGGCTTGCAATATACTTGAGCCAACAACTTAATTGAAGCAGCTTGCTTTGTTGAAGAAAGTCTCCGTATTTCGAACAAGCTCTATCAAACCGTAAAAACTGTGAAAATGTACACTATACAAAGGAGAGGAAGGGATATTACTGCAAAGTATCGTAAATCTTGAATCGTGTCCTGTATTTTGCTTCATTAGTAAATTCTGCCGTGTTCATATTTGAAATAGCTTTTGCTCAGATACATTTCAGCTACATATGTCTAAAAAATAAACTGAAGATACTATATTCCGTATACACCTAATGAATTTCTTCTATTTTGAAAAATAAATTAGTGTCGGACACAAACGCTATTTAACAGGTGTGGTGAAGTGAAAATAAACATCCAGCTCTTGTAATATGTATTTTTTATTTTTTAAAAACTATCCATTGTCTGCAAATTTTTATCATAACGATGTATGTTTTAAGGCATAAATCATAATTTAGTAAGAAAAGAATTATGCATTCCAAGTCAAATATATGTGCACGGCTTAAAACAAGACAGAAAAAACGCGTTTTATCTGATAAAACAATCTCTGATCAAATCACTACATTGACGTGCATGACAGGTGTGTGCAACAAGGAACATTGTAGGATGTAAATCGTTACTTAGCAATGTGTGAAAAAACAACAACCACTGTGATACAAAGAGTCTGTTACATAAACATTGAACCAAGTTAACTTCACAGAGATAAGATATATATCGATATAATACAAAACTTTTTTTGGTATTGGTAAGAAAAACAAAGCAATGAAATACGAAGCTGTTACAGTGTCAATATCCTCTTGTATTTAAAATTATCCATGAAGTTACCTTCCAAACCGTTTATATTTATGCCGTATATCATTTTGAATTTAATCATAAGATAAAATTTAAAAATGATATATGACATTTACAATCACACAACGCAAGGAAACAACAAAATATCGTTTTAAATGAGTAAATCAAAATAGTAGTTTTTGAATGAATATAATGCTAATGATATTGATTCATTGTTTGAAGTAATAAGTATATTTTAATACACATATATGGACCACTGGTTAATAAATATATAAAAATAGTTTGAAAAACTCCAAGAGCCTTACAAAATCAAGAGTTTTATATTCAGCGGTTCAAATACGTGTTTTCTTGTCTTGTTACGCAGTTTCTGTTAAATTTTATTTTTCCAACTTCTTGTTTGGGTAAATTGTTGCTGTATGTATTTTAGATTTAATTTTTCTTCTTTTACAAGCAGTTTTCTTCTTTTTAAGCAATTAAATAATTAATTATCCAGCTAAAAGTTTGCTTGCAAATTTATAGATTTACACAATTTATAGCTTTAAAAAGCAAGAACATTACTTTTTTAGGTTTAAACAATGTATTTTTAGAGTAAAAATGAATGTGTTAAATGTGTTGAACTACAAAACAGGAGCGGGTTTAAAACAAATACAATTAATGTATTCTGCTTGTAATAAAACGTCAAGATAAGTTATGATATGATTCGGAAAGATTGAAAATAATGCTTTTCCAGTAAATCATAATATTTTAGATTAGTTTAAAGATTGCTTGTGTGCATTCATTATGCATATTAAGGTCTCAAAATAAAGTGTGCAATGATAAGTTCTCTATAACACACAGCTAGACAGGATATGAACGATAATCGTGACATACCTATGTATTTAGCGTTAACACACAACCAGACGGGATACGGACGATAATCTGACATACCTATGTAACAAGCGTTAACAACAGATGATCTTAAAATTGTCTTTCATATGTGTATTAATTAGAATTAATTAGAATTTTATGGGGTTATCATCCTTAACACATGCATTATATTTGTTTGTTTATACTCTAAGGTATAGGTAACGTATTGTTTACTCGGTGTAGATAAGTAGCTTTTTAGAAGGAAAATTAGTAACATTAAACTCAAGTTTCCAATACATGAATATATGATTTAGCATAGAAAAAACTCAGTATCAATTACTTCAGTTGTCGATAGTGTTTATATCAGAATTTGACAATTGGAAAGTTTTCTTCACACTAGACAACATCTAGAAGAACAATTCATTATTCCAAGTCTCTTTTTTCGGTCATTCACCCTCTTTTATGAAATGTTCAATAACCTAGAGTATTCACGAGAGATTAGATTTTAGTATCGAATTATTTTTTTCGTGAATTATACAGGGTTTTGAAACATTATAATTTATGAAATTAAACAAAAGTTTTAAAAAGGATGTCATACCTTCGCTGTGACCGTTCACTTTATAACATATTTTGAGCACTAACCGCTTAATGCGAACAGATTTCTTAGAACCTCCAAGATTATTACTAGTATTATCCAAACCACTACATACATGTAAGTATTTAATAAGAAGTTATAAGATCAGAGTTTATTCGTTGTCTAAGTACTATTTAAAGGGTCACAGTTCCTCTAGATTACAACCACCTGCTTTTATCTCACTTTGAAAGATCCAAATGTAATGAAAAGGTTGCATTTTTTTAATCCGGATGTATTGGTGGCCTGCCTATTCCAAAAGCTAATATCCTCTGATGGAATTTTTGACTGGGGCGTAAAACGCAATGACTCCTGTATAATATTGTTAAAATCTAGATGTTATTTTCCCAATTTTATCATCGATTTTGTAATTTATAATCAATTAACAAATTTATTGTTTTTTTCCTCAAAGTTGTTTAATATAAGCATTAATTGATTTACTATTTTATTACATGGTATCAGATGGTATGCCGCTGTGATGTGACTAGGTGATAATCATTATCTTGATCTTATTTTCAAGGGTTAAAGACATAAAGTATTTTGATATGTGGTTGAATGGTTCTGTACCTTTTCAAAAGTAGTGCTCGGCTTTTTATAGTATAGTTACAATGTATAAGGGTGTTTTAGGAATAGTTTGTCATGGCTTTGGGTGTTCATAAAAATTGTGACTGGATAGTTATTACAATTGATATTATATATAACTTATGTACAACAATTTGTGAGTATATAAAAGATTTCTGATGTCTTCTCCAAAAAGAATTCTTTTACTATATTTAAATTTATAGTTTATTGCCAAAAATGATACTTAAACTTTTAAACCCTTTATTCGTTTCTCCACTGAAATAGTCAATTGACATTACTACGCGTAAATTGATTTTTATTTTTATTTGTAAGGCATATATTAATACCACTGTTTTATTTTATCCCGAATATTTAGTCTCATCTCCTCAACTTAAGGTTTGTATGTTTCGCTTGAACTGAGCGTTTCGTAAAATCTTTTTTTGCATGTAGATTTCGCTCGATGGAATGGACCACTGCGGTAGCTCAGTTGGTAGAGTGCTCGCTCCGTAAGTGGGAGGTCGTGGGTTCGAACCCCGGCCGGGTGTAACCCAAGACCTGAAAGTGGGTAGTGATTGTTATTTCGTCAAGCACTTGGCATTACGAAATGAAATTCACGGTTCTTTCGGATGGGAACTTAAAATAAACGAGGACTCGTTTCACGGCATAGCACGATAAAGTACCCTGCTGTATAATGTCATCAGCGCAACGTACAGGCAAAATTTCTGCACTTTCGCCTTTAGCTGGCAACGGCTCGATATAAGTGAAATATTCTTGACTTGGACGTTAAACACCATTACTCAAACTCAACTCAACTCGATGGAATGGTAAATTTTTATTAATTAAAACAGTTAATATTGAAAGCATTTTAAAAGAAAACTTATTTAGATATTTAAGTCACGTTAAAATGTTTTAGATACGTTTATCATGTATTACAAACTGTAATTAAATAAAAAAAAAAAAGAAAAAAAAGAAAAAAAAAAAAAAAAGAAAAATGTAAAATGTTGCTACAGTACGTATGACGACAAATCCTACCAGAAGAATGCTTGATTAAAACATATTTTATTTGTCAGTCATATATAAGAACGTTTTATTGAATTATAATTACATATATTGACAAAAGGATTCAGAAACAATTGCTATAGCACTTATATCAATCTTTCTCCCATGTTAATGCTCATGTTCTAGAATTGCAAAATCTATTTGTGTAATAAAAACAATAAAATGTTCATCGTGTATGGTTAGCCATAGTTATCTTGTAATGTGTCAAGTGCTTGAACTTATTACAACTGTTTTATTGTAAGGAACTATGTGAAGAATATTTTGAGCTGTAATTAATCATTTGTATAAGAAGTAAAAAAAAGTTAAAAAGACAAAACATCAAACTTAACCGAGGATAAAAGAATCAACGTTTCAAGGAAATCGAGCCAAGGAGAAACATAGTACAATTATCTAAAGCTGTCACCGTTTGATACACTGTAAGTCAAATAAGACGTCAGAAAGGTCCTCGAGATTAATCTGTGAAATCTGTTTTACTATTTATTTTTGATAAAATAAATCAATGAATTACTTCTTGAGCCAAATCATTCACAAAACAGATGTTACAGGTAGTTATATCATAATATAGCGGGGGAGTTAATTATTATCAATATAAAAAAACAAAAATTAGTTTATTAAATCAGACTTGGCAGTATGCAAGCTAAACAGACAGGAAATGCCACAACGAAAATAATTTCAAACATATAACTTTAAACTTGAAAAAAAAACTATAGTATCACTGGATATAAACAAATACTTGGCGATGACAAAATGTCACTCTTGGTCAATATTTTTTTTATAATTTTATCTAAAGTTATCTTTTTTTATGCATATATAATTTAGAAACGTTGGATTGGTTTTCAACTGTTTGGCTTATGTTTTTGTCTGTCAGGCTTTTCGTCCCTGGTGTCGCCGGTAATGAATGATTTTCCGAAATGTGCACATATGACACTTCAAGGTTTAACAGGTATTTGTGTTATATTTATAACAACTTATTTATGCCAACTTCTTTGTAGTTTTTTTATGTCATGGTTTATTAATTTGTCATAAGTCTTATTCGAACACCATAGTAAACATAAAGTGATTTTTGGTAACAACTCGCCATTTTAAACTATATATATATTTGTTAAGTAGAACATCTCGACAACTCGAAGTCACAATGTATGTTCTACCGAAGTATTATTGTATTTTTGTGATTTTTTACATTTTGTGATTTTGTCTTGAGCAAGACATGGAGGTGGTTTGTTATTTTAGAAAATCGCTTTTGTACACACGTGCAGTATGTACTATGTCATATTTCCCTTCAGTATAAAACACTCAAAATAATGAGCTAACCACACATACATATACTTTTCATTCCAAAGTTGTGACTATTGCACACAATTGTGACCGATATCTACATTATTAGAAGTCTACTTCCTCGTTATGTAAATATGATATAGCAGATATTACTGCAACATTCATATAACTGGCCGATAAAAGTTTTTGTTTCAAAGGTATGACTAAATATATTGGCAAGCATTTGTGGTTGGTACAGATAATAAAGCATTTCTTGGTCTAGGCTATTTCATGATTTTATTTGAAGTTATCTTTCTTATGCCAAAGTTTAATTCAATTCATCACTAGGTCAAACCTGGCGGCTTTTTGATTTTCTTATCAAAGCTAATAGAGGCCCAAATGTTTTATAATGATGTATTAATTAGACATTTTTTTATAAAAGGTTTACACTAAAGTCAAAGATTTTTTTCTAAATTAACATCTCGATTACTATTTCATAGCTTTGTCTAAGTAAAACGAAATTCAATATGCATATTTGCTTGTCTGGCTCGGTTCTACGAGGGTACTTGTCCTTCCGGGACGCCCGGACTCGACTGGTTGTAGGTCACATGTTTTGTTTGGCATACCGGTTTTCAAAGGCGTAGACCAGTATGTCGGTGTTTGATTAAAAAAAGTTTCAAAAAGAGTATTTATTTTGATTTTTAGGAAAGTGTTTTAATATATTTTAAAACAGTTTTATACATTTTTCAAAATAATTATGGAGCTTTTAAGATAAAAGGTTAGATATGCTAAACACTTATTTTGATGAAATTTTATTTCTTGTAAAACGATCCCGACTAAAGAAATACTCTGCCGAGATGTGTATTATTTTCATCAGATCCGTGTAAAAACATTAACATCAACACAAAAAAGGTTTTGTAACATGAAGGATAAGATTGTTTTGACTTGAAAATCTTTCCTAAAATTCTGAATTGCTCATTTCAATGCATGTTATTTTCCCCTGTCTAAAAAGTTTAAAATTAAGAAGCAACTTTGTTTATCTCACGTAGGTGGAACTTATCTTCTTCTCATCCCAAAATCTTTTTAAAATATGATGGAGCTGACTCGGTTTTTATAATTTTTTCCAGCTTGAAATTGCTTTATTTTTTCAATTTGTCATATTAAGAGTTCAATACCCGTTCGAAACCGCATCAAATTTAACATTGGTCTTACTATGTGTCTTGTTAGTCTTTTCTTATTTCTTTTTATTACATTTGTTTGTTTTGTTTTCGCCTTAATTAGTTAATATCGGTTATAGCTATTTGAATGTACCTATATAGGTATAACTCTATAAAATTTACACAACGGTTTTGTACAACACTTTATTTTATTAGTACGAAATAATAGGTATGTGTGTGGTTAGGATATAAAATGTAATTTAACATGTATCACAAATTATAAGAGTGTTTGGATACAACATTAAACATGCTTTTTTGGCATATGCAAGAAAAAAAATTTGAATGGATAAAAATTCTTATTACGCTAAGTGCATATGTTAACCATGTTTTGACAGAAGATGTAAAGACAAGAATTAGAGCAATTTTGTACTCATGTTTCAAATTAAACAACGGCTTTTTATAAAAGCTTTGAATTAAACTGAAATTGTTTATAACAACATCTGGTGTAAAATCAAAAGGGATACATCAATAGTGTAATGATGATTGGCATGCAATAAACTGCGTTTACCGTTCAGTTTGATAAAACGAGTAAATAACAAACGTTAGCTGTTCGAAATAAAGATATTTTCTGTTTTTCTAACATTAGTGTATTTTTTATTTGTTATATAGATGGACAAGAGAAAAGAATTATATTTCTCATAATAACTTGCATGAAGAGGGGGGATACGTAGTGTTTGGAGCCCAGTAAAAGTACAGGATATCATTTGGCAATATAAATTCTATGCCTATACACGTTCAAATTCCAAAGTACCACTACGTTAGCTTTGTTGGTAGATTGCTCGCATCGTATGTGATAGATTTGGATTCCGGCCGGGTCTGACCAAGACTTGAAAAAAAGATAGTTTTTTTTCGCCGATCCTCGGCATTTAGAAACGAAAGACACGGGGCCCTTCAGAGAAGACCTTTAAACCCGATGCAACGTATATAACAACGTATAACGCTCCCTGCACATTACTCAAGCGTACTGTAATTTTAGCTGGTAACGTCTTGATATAAATGGAATATTCTTGACTGGGACGTAAAACCCAATTTAATTAAAATTAATCATCAAAATTAGAAATATTTTAGATTTATCACTAAGTTCATTGCCTCATCTGACTTTACATGTCATTGAAGTGGTAATCATTTTAAAAAAACAAAGAAAAAAAAAAGAAAAAAACAACAACTCGAGCACTGGGACTGCATTTCCAAAATTTTTGTTTTTGTCCTTCGCAAGACTTGTTAATGATTTCCTATTCAATAGCATGCTTTGTTGAAGCTAGCTTTAACTTAACAATGGTTTGGAGGACAGTACATCCAACTTGACCGTGTAAATGTTAACTTAATAAGTTCAATTACACTTAAGCAAATACTTGTTCTTACATAAATGATTTTGATTGACAGACCCACGACTATATGATCTCTATATATTTATCTATCAATTTAACTTATTAGTCATTATTTAACTTCTTCATCATCATTCCTATATATTTGTCAGTTTTATTATTATAGCTATCTATTCCTAGATCTTACATCAACCGCAAGACTGATAACGTGATTAGATCAATCAAATGATAAAAGCATGTAGTTACATATGCTACTTTCTGTCAATGCTCTATATGTCTGTGTAATCGAGATAAAGTATGTCAACCGTTTTCCTTTTGTAGTCGATGTTATTGTTGGTTGTACATGGGCTTTTTAGTTGAAAAAAAAAACGTTTTCATATATACATACACACACGTTGTGGGGGGTTGGTTAAAATGAAAAAAAAAATATCACAATAGTGGTAAAATTTGTGTTTAAATGTTGTTTAAATCTAGCATCTAATTCCACCAATGGAACCAGAATTTCTTGCCCATATCTTGTTTATAGATCTCTCTCTCTCTCTCTCTCTCTCTCTCTCTCTCTCTCCTCTCTCTCTCTCTCTCTCTCTCTCTCTCTCTCTCTCTCTATATATATATATATATATATATATATATATACATATACATATATATTGCTTTACGTACTTATTTGTTTATCAATCTTAAAATGTTTCGTTCGAATAGAATTATTTTTCGATTTTACATACTCATTCAAATTTAATTGCTAATGCTAATTCTCTTTCAGTCTTTTGGTGCATCCATATCTTAATATTTACATATACATGCATAATACCAAACACAAACATCTTCAAAGTCTTATTTCACAATTGTGACCTTGTCGATATCAAACAAAAAAACCCCGTAAAATCTGTTCTCTTATAATCAAACACAGCAGTCCCATTTATTTTCAAATTCATTCAAATTTATCAATTTGCATATTAAGAAAAATATAATCTCATTCATCTAGGAAACATTGATTGTTTGGTCAAGAAATGTCAGCATATAAATCATATTGTTATGGTCACGGACCTTGCTGATTCGTGAAGTCATCTACCTGCTTAAACACAATATTTAATATATTTAATTAAAACACAAAAACATCTGTCGCATGTTTCCTTTTTTTAAATGGCTAAGACATATGACAGCTTTGTTATTTATGCATGTTGTACAGACATTTGATGTTGGTAAGTTATCACATCTACATTGGATATCAACCCATAGAAAAAGTGTATTAAAACATAAGGTAGAACTTGAATATGGAAACGTGGAATATAAGATCAAGCTTTAGCTCTACATGGACACGCTTTTAAAACTTACATGTTCAAAACAAACGCATTATAAAATTATTGAAATTTTACAAATACTACGTTTCAAGAACTTTACTATGATGGTGATGTTCATTATTACCGAAGTCTATGATGGTGATGTTCATTATTACCGAAGTCTTCTGTGGTGGACGGAAATAAAAATAAAATTTTCTGAGGATTTGCCTTTTTTAAAATGAGATATCGGGAGTTTAATACTAGATAAAGCATAATAAAATGTATTATTTATCTTTTTTTAATTTCTTTCTATTACAGTGTAATTTTTGACCAGATGTCCTGTAGCGGTGAGATTGTGATGGTTCTGACTATTTCTTTGTATAAATTGACTTTACTGCAATCTTATTACTTGAATAAGTTCGCAATCAAATTCAAGAAGCAGCCATTTCAGTTTTTCATTTTTAATTTCATTTCCGTATTCTTTTTTTCCAGGAAATTGGATGATCCTAGAATTAGTGACTAACGAATAAGAGCAGCCATTTCAGTTGTTATTTTTAATTTCATTTCTGTATTCTTTTTTTTTCAGGAAATTGGATGATCCTAGAATTAGTGACTAACGAATAAGAGCAGCCATTTCAGTTGTTATTTTTAATTTCATTTCTGTATTCTTTTTTTTTTTCAGGAAATTGGATGATCCTAGAATTAGTGACTAACGAATAAGAGCAGCCATTTCAGTTGTTATTTTTAATTTCATTTCTGTATTCTTTTTTTTTTCAGGAAATTGGATGATCCTAGAATTAGTGACTAACGAATAATACAAAGGTAAGACACATAAAGAACTTATATAGACAGCAATCCCATAATATTCACCCAAATGTACGATCCTAGGCTTGTCAGTTTTATTACATAGTGACAATACCACTTTGTAACAAACCAATAGACACAAGGTGAAGTTTGAATTTTCTCAGCTTAAACAAGCATGAAGTGACGATATATATGAATTATATCACTTATTTAGAGTCACTGTATCCAAACTTATACTGAATATATTTGACTTACCACAGTTCCTTGTTCCTTCCATTCTTAAAATTGACTTTGCAAGTGACGGGTGTAGCTAGCTTGACAGAAGATGTTTTCTCTTTCGGAGCACCCGGCCTCACTTCCTCGTTGGAAGTTCACGTGTATAACTAAATTTGCCAGTTTTCAAAGTTTTTACTTTTTTGGGATTGTGGTTTAGACAAGGACTGATATGTTTGTGTTTTATTGGAATGCGACAAACGAGTTGAAATAGTAACAAGAGATTGGTGGATTCCATAGAATACCCAGCTATTATTAAGTATGATACTTATCCAAAAAAAATCAACTTGACCAAAAGATGGACAGAAAGGTTGACCTCTTCTGATTGTTGTGCCTTTGATTTTTTCGGAACTGTTTATTCTAAGAGAGAGAGAGAGAGAGAGAGAGAGAGAGAGAGAGAGAGAGAGAGAGAGAGAGAGAGAGAGAGAGATCATGCATTGCGTAGTATGCTTTGAACGCATTTTAATTGGCCTTTAATGTGGTTACCATATAAACCAACGCTAACGGAATTGTTCATATTGTAGTAAAGTAAAATTATACCTATACATTTAGACTATATCTGTCAACGAAACTAACTTTTAATATTTAGTTTCTTTGCATTAACTTTTTCAATACTTGTATGATACAATATGTTACCACCTGTTACATTTTGTATTAATTTATTGCACGTATATAGTTAGTTTATTATAATATAGTCTTTACATTTTAACAAAAAATTAAATCACGTGATACATTTTAACATACCTAATGCCGTTCGATAAAACTTGGGATTAGAGCACAAACACCATGTAACAGCAACAGAATCTATGCAGTAACATAGTAAGTACAAGTGTAACCATTATCAATGTTTATCGTGTAGGAGACAGAGGTCCTTAAAAAGGTGAAATAACGTTTTTTCTTGACGCTTAAAATACTGCTCAAATTGCAATTGAATGGCAAAAGAGATCAAGCTGCGTGTTATGGAATGCACTTAGATTGATTAAATACTTCATAGTTGACCATTAGATCGTCGCAACTTAATTAAAAATGGTAAGCATTACTGCTTTAATATTCAGTAATTGTCATTCTATATTTTTTAAAACATTCTTTTTAAAGTTTTGAATGTTGGAAATACAGTAAAACTTGTTTTAAGAGGCCACTAATGGAACAATACAAAAGTGTCTGCTTAAGACAGGTGGTCTTTAAAACCAGGTTGTTTTCGATAAAATACGTATGAAGAAAAAACGAATGAATTTATGTAGTTTTATACTACATAAATAAATATTTTATGCATATATATATATAAATATATATATATATGTAAAGAGAATCTATTTCGAGTTTGAGGTCGAGATGGGGAAATTCCGATCGAGTGGTCAGATTTTTCATCTCAAACGAGGCTCTGCCGATTATGAGATGAAAAAATCTGACCACGAGATCGAAATTTTCCCATCTCGACCTCAGTTGATTAATTGATTATTTTTCTCGCATATAATTTACGAAAAAATACCGGAATTCCTTCTATTACGTTGCAGGATTTTGCTAGCGGAAAAAATACAAAACACGCAACAATAACAAATAACGTTTCACTCACAGCAGAATGTGAACCTACGCGGCAAAACAAAACAACGATTTTTCCCTTTATATATATACATTGTTTAGCAAAAATGATATTATTCATCATAAAAAAGTCTTTTTTGTCGTTTTCATATAATTTTTTCCCACAAAATTATGACCCTTGCCAATTGAAAAAAATGTAGTCCCCGTTCAACTGAGATAGGCTACACGTGCGCATGCGGGGTGCGATATGGATAAAAATATCGTATCACCCATTCAGTGAGATAAATCTATCACATATGTGAGATATATATATATGTGTGGGGGGGGGGGGTTGTGTGTGTGTGTGTGTGTGTGTTGGAAATACATGTGCTTTTTAGACATTGTTTAAAAAAATTATTATACATAATATTGTTTAAAAGATACATGTGCTGCTTTATAAATGAATGTTTTCCAACTTTGCTAGTCAGTTATATATTCTAGATGATAACGGTCAAAATAACAAGAACGTCTTTAGATTGTTCTCAAAATGTTAATGCTTTTAATACTCTTTTTCAAAAATGTTCTATTGTCAGGTATTAAAAAGGTATTCCATGGAAGATATAGATATGTCTCGATAGTTGTGATTATTTTAATGTTTTAGCAATCGTCGACAAAAATTATAAGAAATTGATCTGTTTAGACTATTTATAGTTTTTTACAACTGTCTCAATGTTGTAGAAAAAAGTAGTAGATTTTTTTATAAGTTATTATAGCATCAATAAGCATATGTAACAGAAATCTTTACATATAATAAACATATATAATATAAGAAAGATTGTAAGACGTTTGTAACTGATAAACATGCATTTGGTAACAGCTGACGCAGGATACTAACGTTGTAAAAGAAAAAAAGCCTAACAAGACAAGAAAGGACAAGAAGAGACAATAGCTTTTTTAAGCTTCAGACGGGCACTGAGTTTAGTTGAGTGAGTTGAGTAATGGTATTTAACGTTCCAGTCAAGAATAATTTCACTTATATGGAGACGTCGCCAGCTATAGGCGAAAGTGCAGAAATTTTACATTATGGCATAATGCAGCAAGATTCTTTATCGTGCCACGCCTACCGTGCCACGGGAATTTGTTTAATTTAAGTTCCCATCCGAAAGAACCGTTTCCGTGATGCCGAGTGCTTGGCGAAAGAACAGTCACTACCCGCTTTCAAGTCTTGTGTCACACCCGGTCGGGGTTCGAACCTCCCACTTACGGAGTGAGCACTCTACCAACTGAGCTACGCAGCTGTCTGCGTTTAGTGAATCCATTATGTCAGATGGTATTAATATACTACTCCTATAAATCCAATGTTCCATAAATTCGCATTAATTATTTTAATTGAGATTTATTTTTGCGAATCAAGAATCTACAATTTAACCGTCAAATATTCGTTATCTATAAAAAAAAAGTGAAAATATCCTAATGCCTTTTTTCTGTGACGTTTTGAGAAAAAAAATTGCTCACATTCTCTCCACAGATAAAAACACCTGTTGCCATATATATGGTCATAGGACCATACTTTAGATATAATTGAAGTATCCATGAAATCTTTTATACAAGAAACTTTAAATCCGCTGATTTTTTTTCGGTTTTTTTTTTTTTTTTTTTTTTTTTTTTTTTTTTTTTTTTTTTTTTTTTTGCAGAGGATTGATGTAATTTAGCATTTAGACTTTTAGCTTATATAAGTGTGAGAAAGTTTGTTAGTATGCCTGCCGCAGATCGGTTGTTTTCTCTGTTTTCTCCTATTTTATAATGCTACAACATGTAATTTTGATGAGAGTATTTGTTGCGGTTTCTAAAGGAAACGTGACAATTGTCTTTGTAGGATCGCCGTAAAAACCCAAGATTTTCCCAATCTATTGATAAAAGTTCTAATCAATGAATTTTACATTTTCAATTTAAAAAAAAAAAAAATACAATAAAAGTTTTCTTTTAGTTTGTACATGAACCTACGGTCTTTGGCAATAAACAAACGTCATCATTTTGGTAGAAACACGAGCAACTCGTGGATGTACCTGTAGGAAATACATGAATGGTTGTCGTATCAACTGGCTTATGAGTGCAGCACGGTTTTTATATTCCTTACATGCAGTGTATTCATTGATATTTCAATATTAGCTGTTTTATTGATAAACTAAAAAGTGCTTGATTTTTATCGTTAAGTTTGCCATTATATTACACAACAAAAATAAACTGTGTTGAAAGTTATCTTCTTTGGTATAAAGTGGTCCATATGTTGCCGACGTGAATTAATTCAGGTAAAAATTGGTGTGCTTCTCTTTTTTTTCTTTCTTTTTTTTTTCTCATCGATAATCAATACTTGTAGTAAGTACTTATATCGGTGACACGGACAACGTCTTGAGATGGACCTAGAGTAGCAACATGTGTCTGCTTTTTTTCTGTATGTGGGATTTTAAGGCGGAGTTTTTGGCAACATGCTGTGATTAAATAAACATATGTAGATTCATCTTGATGTTCACTCATTTTCAGTTACCCTACTGTAGTGACAAATGTAGGATTGTCTCAGCGACTAAACACAAGCAGGATAATTGTATGATTTCACACAGAGAAACAAGATAATTAATTCGATTTGAGATTACTGATAAGCCTTTCCCGTTGCTTCCCTAATTCTATATATTTACATACAATGGTGTCTGCAACGGCAGTATCGACAACGCAAAATTTCCTGTAGATGAAATTGTATCAAATAAAACATGTATTCCTCAGTTCACCGACTAAATATTTTCACGAAACCACATGATTCTACATCAACAAATAAAATACGCAATTTCTGGGTTTGTTTTAAAACTCTTAAGTTTTTCAAAAAGAAAACATAATATAATGGGTGCAATGTCGTTGTTGACAAAGGAAATTCAACTTTATTTTTTGCATGACAACAGATCATCAATTTCTATAATTTTTGTTTTACAAATGAATACAAACAAGTGGGGGGCACTTTTGGCGAGACAATCGTTATTTATACAACATCAAATCCGTTCTTTATTAGAAAATATCACCTGACGTAATTTAATCATTTAAAAATCTTGAATTTTACAGTTTATTTAATAATATAAATAGTACAAATTAAATATGAGTCAGCTGATTTGCCCATTTCAAAAGTGAAGGCGAATTTAATTTGTTATTTTTTTTAGTATTCAGCTTTAAAACTACATGTAAGTCTGAAATGTGTCTGATGTGCGTAAAAAGGTAAAAAGTAGACATAATTTTATCCTAAACCGGAAAAGTTGACGCCGTGCTTAATCGCATAAACGGTAATATGCAAATATAAAGGATAGTTTTGAGTAAATCACTGATACGTTTAGTCTGCAAGAGTTATCTCGCTTTAGCAACCACTAAATACAGAATTAGACATAAGTGAGACAAATAATCGATACACTTATTTTTTATTAGCGACTTATCAGTGACCACTAATAAGTTGAACATCTGAAATGATATCTCAAAAAAAAAAAAAAAAAAAAAAAAAAAAAAAAAAAAAAAAAAAAAAAAGAAAAGACGGAAAACGAGCAATGCATGTGTAATAGATTTCCCAATGAAAAGGAACGCTGGTTATGTAATGTAAACACCAATTAAACGTTTATTTCCATGTTAACTCAATACATTTGTTTCCATGCGTAAGAAAACAAAATACGAAAACTATGAAATATTGAGATATGTTATGCCTTTGTAGTTCTTACAAAAATTTTCCAATAGGTATTTGAAGTATTCATCTAATAAAAATATGAAGGTAAACAGTAATTACCATCCAATCTCTTGCTCAGGTGTGCAAATGACATTAATTAGTAAGTAAAGAAAAATAATGAGTGATAAAATATGCAGTTTTCTTTCCCTTTTTTCAATAATCATCTCCGCTGTAGCACTTGTGGTTAATCTAATCTTTGATTGTGGATAAAATGACTTGATTCTTTCTATTTTAGATTGTTAAAACGAATTTCATCAATCTAAACACTTGGGATTAATGTCAAATATGTTTACTTCAAATGTTGTATCTGATTTTGTTTGAAAGACCACATTAGTACGACTTTATTGTACTAGCATATGTATTGATGATAAACACACAAAATCGATCACAAATAATGGACAATAAGGTAAAAACAAACAAACAAACAAACAGAAAAAAATAAAAAACAGAAAAAAAGAAAAAAAGAAATAAAGAAAGGCAGAAAGTAACTTAGGCAAACATCCCCGCATTGTATTTAATCTAGGGTGGCTTGGGAGGCTTATGTTTTTCTATCTTAGAGTGTGTCGACAATATCTATAGTTGTTTCAGCTCTGTCGTGTACTACTTTTGATTTTTGTTAAATGAAATAATGCTTTCAAAAGTAGCACATGACAAACTTTTTTGAATGCATTACTTCATAAAAATTCAAAAGTAGCATCCGACGGTTCTGTTCAAGTTTACAAAAGAAATGAATTTATAAAGTGGAATCTATTCAAGCTCATGTAAAAAGGTATCATTGAATAAATCACTGTTTCTGATTTCTCTGCAATTTATCATACCGATATGTCCAGTTTATTTTGGAGACATATACATCCTTTATTATTCATTTATTTATTTATTTATTTATTTATTTATTTATTTATTTATTTATTTATTTACAAGACTTACTATAACATTCATTTAACTGGATTGAAGGTGACTTAATTTAAACAAGGAGGATCGAAGCTATTTCATTTGCATTACTAGGTATTATTTTGGTCCGTGAAAATTTATTTAGAAAGTAACTTTAATGATTTAATTTCTTTCTATCTTTCTTTCCCTCTCCCTTCTTTATTTCTTTATTTCTATTTTATTTTTTTTTTTAATTTTAGTACATTTCACTCGGCTTATGTTACTATTTGCATGCATCATTCTAAATTTAAACATGCATATCGCAGCCAGGAATCCTGCTACAGTAAATGAGTTGGGATATCAGTTCTTAAATCAAAAACCACATGATGTGTTCTATCTTAAACAGTAAATCAGAATTGAAGTACTGTGAATCAAACACACTTCAAGTCAGTTGAGAATAATAAATCCGCTACAAATATCACAAATTTGATTTATAAATCACACATAAAACGCTGCACATCAACATCTAGAAACAAATAATTCGATTTTTGAACTCTTTGAAATTACTTCAAATAATTTCACGATGCCATATATACATTCTGTAAATTTTGTAGTCAATATAGATTCCAATATGTTTGCAATAAGCAAAGGTGCAGATATAATAAATTTTTAACCATAATTTTTTAAATAAAAACTTTAATATTTTTGAAATATCGGGATGTGATGTTGTAATTCTAAATTTTTCGATTACTGTTCGATGTAAGAATCCTGCCTAAAATACCATTGTGTTTTAAACTCAAACACTCTTTCTCATCTTCTTGTTATATTATCAATTGTCCTGGGATGTTTATGTTTTTGTGTTTTCTTTGATATTTAGTTCGTTTGTTGCAGCTGTCATATAGCACTTTTTGAATTTAATCATAAAAATACATCCAAAAAGTGGGTATACGCTTTTTGAATGTATTTTTATGATTAAATTAAAAAGTGGTATATGACACAGCGTTTCCTGTTTTGTTTTTTTCCCTCCATTACAAATAATACAGTTTTAACTTAAAAGAGGTTCTACATTTTACGACGTTTAGATTTATTTTGGTTCAGTGTTTTAGTTTTGATACCAATGAATACCAGCTTTAAACCTCGGAATGTAGTCCAACCAAAGACGTTTTATTGCTTAAATGTATTGTTACATTATTTGTTACATTAGGGCCAATTCAGTTAACGCACTCTATATGTTATATATCCTGCTCGTTTTAGAAAGTTAATCGATTTTAAAATTCTACGTACATAGCTATGTTCCTTATTCTGTCGTGTAGAGAGTCAATGACATTCTATTTAATTTTCTTAAGTATTACAAACACACATGACATATGGAGGGTAAATGTCTCTGAAAACGGAAATTGTTCACATTATCCTCTTTGAATCCTAGATCAATATGACAAAGTTACAAAATTAATTGGAACTTGTTACAAGTACAAGTATTTGGATATATTGACAGCAGGAAGAAATCAATCCTTTGTATTTCCATGATTAGAGTGTGGAAGCACGCATTTCTTTTGAAATATATCTTCGTAGAATACGAAAATAAACCGACGTATTTTTAAACACAGTGTGTCATTAACGCACAACAAGTTGTTTAATGAAATCAGTGATACATCTTGTTAGCTCTAAGTCAATTAGTTAAACAAGTAAAGCACTTCCTTATTTAAACCTACAACCATTCAGAACACCGAAGCCAAAAGGTCATCTAGCTGCAATCCCACAATATTTATACTTTTCAGAAAAAATCAAATTTCACGACTGATTTAAATCATAAAAGAAATATGAAAGTATTAGTAGTAATAAATAAAGAATGTCAAAAATAGAAAGAGAAACACAAAAAGGCAAAACAAAAGATAAAGATGTTTTAGGTTGGAATGTTTCTGTAATGTTTGTTTTGAGGATACTACAAGATATAATTATAGATAATAAGAGATATTTTCGCAATATAAATGTAATTTGAGCACTAAGTGTTTATGCGTTATACGTGCTCACGTACTAGTGTAATTACTCATGGCCGAGTTCTTATCCATTTTAAGTATATACACACATTGGTTTTTCCTGAGGGGATAACGCAGTGGTGTTGAATAACTCATTTTTGTTTTCTGATTATTTAATTAAGAGTTCATTAAACTCATTGTTTTACATCAGATAACTGTTTACACAATATGTGGTCTTATTATTAAGAAGCTATATTTCTTTATTAAACCTTCAGCAGTTTTAAAGGTTCGAAAGAAAGGAAACTTCAGGTTTTAAGAAAAACATTAACTCTGTTTTTAATCATCATCATCATCATCATATTATTATTATTATTATTAGTATTATTATTATTATTATAAGGAAACGTATTTTTCACATAGTTTAAAATTGAAACAAGTTACTTAACAATTGCAACTTCCTCTTTTTTTAAAAACTGATTTTTATGCATTTGATTTTTGCAACTTCTACTTTTCTTAAATATCATCATAAATTTCTAAACTGTAAATTGAAACATAAAACCATTATCTTCTTTTAAAATATCAAAGAGGAACCGTGTTAAAATGTAGAGCTAATTACGTATAAAATCAATTTGATAGGCATATCAGATTAATTTTCGTGATAATGCTTTTAAATATTTTAAAATCTCTGCTATGCCTTTAAGCGTATTTCGTTGCAGGAATTCTTTTCGAACATTAACACCATAAAACCCTTGAGAATTTTTATAATAGGAACACTATATGTCATTAATCTAAATAGGGCAATAACGGAAGAAATATAATGATAATAACTAGTATATTCTATGAGTTTTATGTAAATATTTTTGAAGAACTTTAAGATAGCTAAATTGTTAATTATCGAATATATATCTATAGCATAGCAATATTTTTAAAAAAAAAATATATAATGAAATATTATTGAAATCACACATATGTTAATATTTGATTGATCATATCCATTACTAAACTATTACTTTTATCCAAAAAGGTTGAAGATTTTTGTTTACTTGAAGTTAATATGTAATAATAATTGTCTATATTCCATAAACCAAATAATCAGAACTCTAATGCAATATACTTAGACTTAGGTCTGCAATAAGCATTATGGGTGTTTTAAACAACAACTAATAATACGTCTATTATTATTATTATTATTATTATTATTATTATTATTATTATTATTATTATTGATATATATATAATAGACGTCTAAAAGCTTTCTGAACACATTATTTAATTAACTGTAGTAGAGACAGACGGTTCTAAACACTTCAAGAAACAGTTTTACGACGAACAAAGCAAGTGAAAACTTAAATTTCATAAATTTTAAGAAAAAAATCACGTTTGATATAAACTTTAGAGCCTTTCTTTAATCTTATAGATTTTAGAAGATGCAGCAATAACCTTTAAAAATAAGTTTACAGTAAAAATAAGTCTAGTCTAAAAATAACTCACTTTTGGTGTACTATACAGTACAAACTGTAATAAGGTTAGGAAGTTAAAGAAAATAAAAAAAGTGTAATTTCAAGAAAATAGGAATTACATAATTATATCTAAAAATAACTTATTTTATCTACTGTATTATTTGGTAATCACTTCCTGTCAAAACTGATACAGCGTATTCACTCTTATTTCACGCCTTTCATTTATTGGCATAGTGTTACGTGGAAGCAAAAAATGTAGATTCATCATTACATAATCTTAGTTGTAGAATGATGTAGTTTACGTGCAAGATTGATAAACCAGATAGATTGCCTTTGATATGTTGCTCTTCGGCTGATGAAACGTGATCGATGTACCACTTGTAATTACTAGTGAAGTCCTTTTATAAGAGTTAACTTAAAGAAGACTCCTATCTTGTTTATGATGACACAGTATGTTGTAAATTTATGATAAAGATGACGATTGACTGACTGTTAAACTTCGACTTATAGCGCCAAGGTAAAATTTTTAATTTCCCAAAAGACTTTTTTATTTATAACTTAAAAAGGTGCGTTAGTGTGTGCAAGTGGCTCCGATTCGTTTTTCAAATACTACAGATAAACATCCATAGCAAAATCCATGTTACCCTATACATGTTTTTGTATCACATTTTGAATTGTACAGACACTGAATATAATATATATATATATATATATATATATATATATATATATATATATATATATATATATATATATATACGTTAATTCTAAATTCTGTTACACCAAATCAGTACCTAGATAACAAATTTAAACATATTTATTTTATTAAGTTATAACTTTTTCCTATAACATCGTTGCAGTATTGTTTTATCTTAAAAATCTGAGCTTTTTGTTTTGCATGATATATTTACTATTTTTTCTCATAACATTTCTTAATTTTATTAATAATTCTGATTTCATAATATGTAATGTAGGTATTTTACTTGGTGAATAAGGCTTTTATTTTGAACTTTTAAATGCATGGAATCTTATTAATATTGAATGGATAAGTCTCTTTAATAGTGATAGCTACATATTGGCTCCAACGGTATAAAGTTGTGCTTTTATTTATTTATTTATTTATTTTTTTATTTATTTATTTATTTATTTATTTATTCATTCATTCATTTTTGATCGATTGATTGATTTATTGCCTGTTTCTGTCATAAACTTGTACTGTGCTGTATCAATGATTATGTTGCCCAATGCTTTATACAATATACACGTGTATTTTTTTTAAAGTTTAAATCTCTCTCTCTCTCTCTCTCTCTCTCTCTCTCTCTCTCTCTCTCTCTCCTATGTTTTTGATATTGGGAATCTATTTTTCTTCGCCATGTCATAAGCGTATTATATTACCATATATCCTAAGAAAATTTTGGAATCCCAGATCGTTTTCCATCTAAATTGAGCATAAAGAATTATCTCCTAAGAAAAAAGTTATAATCCTACATAGTCATCTCTAGGTTGATACTTCGATCTATCAGTATCGAAAGACTGTTTTGTAACAGATGTTTTGTGTTTATAAACATGTCAACTATAATTGAAAGTTTAGATAGAGAACACGAATACGCCTTCATAGATGTTGTCTTGAAGATATAAACGTTGTCTGTATTATCTGCAATGTTTGTCAGAAGTTCTCAGAAATTGGAGTAAAAATAAACTTCTCTGCAATTAAAAATGTTTTTATCAAGACTATCTCCAATACATTGTGATGATGTCTGACACAGATTATTTAAAATAATGTATTATGACATTAATTTTGTGCGTGTCAGACATAGTCAATAATAACAATTTCTCCAATCTGCTGTTTCTTGACTCAATATTAGATCACTTTAAATGAGCAAATATAGAACGTTTACCAATGGGAGACATTTGATTAATATGAAGAAATAAAAATAAATCAAATTTTAAGTGGCCATGATCTGCTACGTGCTCCCACACCGCACTGGAAAGAAATTACAGTGCGATAATATATTACCGCAGTAGATAAATATCGTGTACCACTGAATCACTATTTATATGACATTTGACCAAATGGGTAGACCTGTGACAGCGATAGAACAAAAATGTCCTTCCTTGCGATCAAAAGTTGCTTTCAGACTTAGTAACCACGAACTTGATTTTATTTTTAAAAATATTGAAAGAAAAACCCATTCATCAATTCACAATGCAGTCATATTGCAAAACATATTACTGCAGGTAAAACAGGAATTTTCTTTTCTGTATGTGAAAGGAGTATATTATAGAAATAAATTCGTCTTCATTGAAACTACGGGATGATAAAAAAATTAGTGTTGTACAAGATGTAAAGTTTACGGTTTAGTTGCGGAGTTTGGATTTGACTGACCAAATAATCACTGCCAACGAGAGCAGAGTGGGTAAAGTTGAAGCACCTTGTTATTGTTTTGTATTCCTTCATTATCCCCGATACTGAATCTAGCTCTATGCTTTATATATAGTAAAAATCAATAAAGTATAATTGATTTGGAAAAAAATATGTTTGGCAGCTAACATCAGATGACCTTGGCTTTAAGATTTATTTGTTTGAATTTACGTGTGAGATGTTTAAGTCAGATTTAACTGCTAAGCAAAGATAAATAGACTTACATAGATGACAACAAAACAAGCATTTATACTTTTAAAAAGTCACTGACGTATAATCTGTCGAAATGATCGAGATGGGTTTTAGTGATGTGCACACCTTGAAGCTGGCATTAAACTGCGCAGCATCTGCAACTACATTAAAGGCTGCTTAAAGAAAATTGAATATAAAAACACAGTATGATCTTGTCTTATCAATATGCACATTTGCAATAGGTAATTTACCTAGAGATAAGTTATCGAAATTGAACACAGCTGTCGTTGTCAGTTAGTAAAGCTCTTCATAGTTTAAGTTTGCTGTAATAAGTGTTTAAAGAATGGATTTGTCATCTGCGTCACATTTCCGGGCGACCTTGACAACGTGTTGGAAAACATTGCATTTTAGTCGACTTTGCCGAAACATATCTGTTGGGTAATCCGAGTAGTATTGAATTGTCGGACATAAAAAATCTTATGATTTTTTTAGTTGCTTAACTTTTTTTTACTGCGCAATCACATCAGTATACAACATGTCACCCAATGACTTGTAACGGTTTTCACTTTATGACGTTACATTATTTATTGTATGTCGTGTTTTTTTGGCATGAAAACCTAATCTGTAATAAATTAATAAAACCGTTTCTACAGCTCCTAAAAAATTTGAATTGTAAAGAATGTAGTCTAATGACATTTACCAAGAATTCTTTTTTTCTAAATAAATCAATATTTTTTTCATTGTATAGCTTGTTATTGCAATATCAACTTACGTAGCTTCCACGTTCTCTTATTCATAGCTTTATACTATAGAAATAAATTCCATTGCTAGTTTAAATGACAACTGAAAAAATTAAGATTAAATGTCTTTTTTAGATTATACAAAACTCCAAGAATTGTTGTCGCCGACGTAATGTAGAAAAGTAGAAAACAATACTTGTTTTGTTTCATAATTAAATTGTTTTAAAACACACAATATATCGATCCAAACACAACAAGTAACAAATGTAAAAAAGACATTCTGGTATCTTTTCTAGGAAAAATATAAATAGGTTAATGTGGGTTATATTTATCATGTAGTTTAGTATTTGTAAGATCGTGGTTCTGTATTGATTTTTGTTAAAATAAAAATTAATGAGGGTTTTTTTTGTTTTTTTTTTTTTGATGACTAAAACTTGAATGCGTAAATTATACAGTCTATCTGTCGGCTAAAATATATATTATTTTAAGTGGCAAAGTGGTAATTCAAGATCCATATACACATGTTATGCTACAATGCATTTGCAATTTGTATGCTTTGTTCGTCGTGTATTACATGTATTAGCTGATATTTCAAGTAATAAGCGTAATAGCTAAACCGATCGCACGATAACTGGTTCAAGAAAATTTTAAACACGATGTTAGATTTTAAATAACCTTGGTTCAGAAAAAGCAAATGTTTTAGAAACAATATCCGATCCTTTTTATTTAAGTAAGATAAATTATACTTTGTTACAAATTATCATAAAAATAATAATACACAAACATTCCAGTCCATGTCAAAATCACAATTAAAAAAAATGAGTAAAAGCTTTGAAAACAGGCCAATTAAGTTCTACAAGGGAACATCCATCAAGGAAGTGAGGTCGGGTGCTCCGGAAGGGTAAGCACCTCCTGTTTAGCTAGCTACACCCGTCTCGTGCAAAGAATTTCAGCATTGGGATATTGGTAATGCTTTCCCAATGCGGTATAATCTTGATTTAAACGTCGACACTTTTTGTACTTTTGAGGTTATGTCAGCTTTGGCAAACCGTTTGTCGATTAGTTTGATTAATAAATTTTTTTTGTCAATGATATATGTATTTTAATAATTGTTTGTTTATTGTCATTTGATATATTGAACGTCAAAAGGCACAAAGGTTAATCTTATCTTTCGTCTATAGACTCTGAATTACGTTTCATAGAAAAGACCTATACCAAACTACATGTAACTTTTCATCTCCGTTTTGGTTGGAGATGTTCATCCTGACGGTCACTATAAAGTTATGAAACAAAGTGTATTTATAAGGAAAATACGAGTTATCGTTCAATTCTTGAAACGTTTTTTGTTTCAAAACAGGTATATGTTTTTAAACTTATTTATTATAATTTCCCTTCTTTCTTTTTTTTTTTAAATTTTTATTTTCTTATATTTATTTCATTGTTGCTGTCTCTGGCTTCTACAAAAATATAAATTGTATCAAGGTAAATTTTAATAAAAATATCATATGGTTTTCTCTATTATTATTGTTTTGAAAATAAATTAAAACCGTTTCGTCTCTTCACAGCTGCTCACCAGTATAAAGAATATTCCATGAAGTATAAAACGTCAGAAACCGTCAACAAGGCTTCAATCGCAAACTCTTGAACAAAAATTCGGATAAAGGATATTGTTTAATCTAAAGAATGTAAGTAAAATGTTATTTATATTTCAATTCAAGGTTATTTATTTATTTATTTATTTATTTATTTATTTATTTATTTATTTATTTATTTATTTACCACTGTTGAGGATGAATACCATTCACTGCCCCGTCTACAATGTGTATGCATGTATATGTTTACTAATTGAAACAATGAAGGTAATCAGCTTCAATGTCTAGTTTGAAACCGGTTTATGTAACCCCCACCCCTATTTCTTGCAGTAGAAGAAACGTGCAATAAGTTTTTAACATCCGTCAATCTCTGTAACGCCGTATAGCGGTGTTGCTGTATAAACGTGTTACAACACGTCTATGTGGGGAATTTTAACGCATAAATGGGACGCTTTTATGCGGCAAAAAGGCTACCTTCCGTCGCATAAAGAAAACATATAAAGCACGATTCTATAATATCCTTCATTATTATTATTATGTACACTTCCAGATGATAAGCCAAGTAACTCGGTGCCCCACATGAGATCCGAGCAGTCTGAATTATACATGTACTTTGTAAATTTCTTTTAATTAAAGTTAAAACTCAGCAGACGAAATGTATATGGCGCAAAAGCAGTTAATCGTTAACCATCATTAATGTCGCCACCGTTTTTGAGAGATATAAGCTCTTTTCAAGATTCATACGAAGTCCTACTAAATGCGTCAATCATTATGCGTTAAACGTAGCCGACCTCTTTATGCGTTAAAATTCCCCGCATAGACGTGTCGGGCGCGTTTATGCGGCAACAACGCTATGCGGCGTTACAATGCTCTTTGTTAATTTTAGGTAGGATTTTTTTTTTTTCTTTGAAGTCTACAATGTTAAATTTCCATGTATTGCCATTTAGGTATTTGTTCATACAATGCAAAATCGCTTAAAACACCTTTACCTTATATCTATAACTCTAAACGAGTAAAGCCAATTTTTATAATTTATTTATTGAAGGATATTTTTTTCAGTTTTACATTACTTTTTATTCAGTATTTAAATGAACAATGCAGTTTTTAACTTTTTAACATTTGTTTCAGTAAGTGAAATTTTTAGCCAAGAAGTTTTAAAAGCAATGATGTTTGCAAATTTTAGAATAATTTTAAAATAAAGTACTAGTATTTAAATACCATGTCATGTGCCAAGTTAAAAAAAAAACCTCGTTTTTATACGATTTTCTTTTAGAAAAAATGACGCTATTTCCAAGCAAAAGTGCTTGGCGTCAGCGAAAATTTTATACAATTTAATTAAAGCTTGCAAGTAGTGTTATCTTCATTTAAATTTTCCTTAATACCAAAGAATGATATTACTAAGACACGAAATTTCATCCCAAATTACAAAACTTGTCTCATTGACAAGATCATTTACCACGGATTTACGTTTCATTTTAATCTTATATTAGTATTTGAACCCAATAAATGTTGAACATTTAAATTCTGCTTTGATTTTCATAAATTTTGTTTACTTAATATTTCAAACAGCAATATTTTTTCTCATTAACAAATACATGAAATATTAACGTCCTTGATAAATTGGTAGCAGAATATTTCTTATCGTATGTGTGCCATGTCATCGACCAGTATAAGCCGCACGGGATCCTCACGATTAAGACTATAAAAATACAAGAAAAATTTAATATTGTAGTTTTCATCCCCATGGTGCTACCATGGTGCTACAAAGATTTATTGGAAACGAAGAAACTTATATTAAAGATACAGGAAGTCAAAATGCTTAATAAGTAATTTAGCTTGCAAACAGAAGATATTGGAATAAGTATCTGGTTTTAAGTGTAAGTTTGTCTGGAAACCTTATGCGGTCAGTTACGAAGTCCTTCGAGGGTATTATGTAAATTGAAAGCGTTATATAATAAACATTAACAGGAGATAACAATAATAAATTCATTACCATTTCCTGAAAAAAATCATATATCAGATGTGAGACAAACTGAAGCAGCCAGATCGATGTCAGAACAAATTAACCCCTTGGGTATTGGTTAATATTGCTTCCAAGAACATATCATTGCAAAAGAGCTGAAAAACATATAGAAATGACGATAAAATGTCATCAATCAATTCTATCTATGTCTTCTAGTTTAAATCTGACACGCCAAACGGGAATTCATTTAGAATTAGAAAAATGTATTATATTATTTTTTTTACTATTATGTGTAATGTTAACTTGAAATTTACAAGCATATACTATGGACAAAATCGTCTCATGAATGGCAAATCTAAGAACGTTCCGTTCTTAAAAACTGCGGGTTGTGTTTGGTGCTCCATTTGATTTTTTCAGGGCAGAATACGCTTGTTTCTTCTTTGATTTTGGCAGAACGGGTTATGTTTTTGTTCTCCTATATACCTTATAGCAGAGCAGGTTTCGATTGTTCCTCTGCTAAATCTTCAGCAGGACAGGTTACGTAATGTCCTTTACTTTATCCTCGACAGAATAGGTTGTGTTTTGCATCACACACACACACACACACACACACACACACACACACACACACACACATATATATATATATATATATATATATATATATTTATATATATATATATATATATATATATATATTTATATATTTCGATTGCAGGTAGAATGTGTTGTATTTGGTCCTCTCTTTGACAGGACAAGTGGTGTTTAGTTTCAACTAAATCAAATAATTTTAGTTAACAGTTGAGATCAAATTACTTTGTAGTTGTCTAATACACCGTCTTCTGCGTAGAAGAAAAGTAGGAGAAAACATTTTTTCATCATTTTTATTTAACCTTAATTAATCATAATGATAAGCATTTTATACAATGTATCATTTTTGTATAATCTACGTCACTGTGCATAAAACTTTATATGTTCCGATGCCTTAAAAATCAAATCAAGAGGGTAACCGTGATACTGTGAGGAATTGCCCGATTAATTACCTAAAAACAAAACAATTCCAATTTATCTAAACACGTTTTACTCCTTTCATATTAAGTTTAAATTTCACATACGTAACATAAAAGTGCAGTATTACCTTATAAATAATATCAGAAAAATGTTATGATATGTTGGTTGACATTACCCATAAATTTTTTGTAATATAAAACAATATCGTCCAGACATATATTGGAAAATCATGACATCGTAATTTAAATGAAAGATGTGGAAAAAGAAGCTGAAAAACAAAAAGAGTGATATCTATAGTTCCTTCATTTGTTCCCATCTCCTGAAATTCGTTACTTGTTGAAATAGGTCCAATACAATTAAACTTTCCCAGTATCAGTATGAAAAAGGTGTTCTGTTAGATGAATTAATTGGCAAAAGGGATGATAAACTGAAAATTGAAACTTGTTTATTATAAATGAAAATCGTTTTGACATTATCTTTGCGTTCAGAATAAATATCGACATGTTATGTGTGGATAGACGAGTCGTTATCAATTGTGAGAATATTGCTCTCCATACATTTAGTTTATAGGTATCTTTCCTCAAAGAGAAATGTGTTTATACAATCTGGCGAACAAATCTGTATGAATGTTACGAAGTTTTTTATTGGTTTTATGCAAGCGTTTACATAAGGCTGATTTCTGAGCCATTATACTCTAATTATTTGTTCGAGGGAAGTTTATTTGTTATGCAGGTTGTTAGCATATATGTTTTGTAGTGCTTTTGGTAACTTTGTAATTCTCAAGTTTTATATATATATATATATATAAATTTATTTGAGTGCATCTTTCAAAAGACAGACTACAAGATCAATATTACAGTAGTCACGTGATGTGATTTTAAGTTGAATGCTTTTATGTTTAAAGTTACAAAGTTCAATATAAATAATATCACACGGGTTGAAAGGAAAAATCATTTGTTTATGATTATTTTCCCGGGATCTTTAACATTGCTTTTTTCAATGGAAGATATTGTGAACACAAGACAGATATGTTATTATTTGGGAAATCGGGTTTTAATAAACACTGTTTACTGTGGTGTCAGTTATGTGTCAGTAATTATGGAAGATTAAATATGTATCATTTATCAAAAACTATATTATAACAGTTGTGCCTTATTTCGTAAGGAATACCAACATCATATTCTCTGACGGATAAACAGAACAAACAATTTCATTTCCGAGATTCGCCTTCATTGAGTTGTATCAAAGATTTAAAGTTTGATATAACACAGATACAAAGATTTAACTTAAAAGTGAAGATACGTATTCACTGTATTTAAAATTGCATTACATATTCTTACTGAACCAATTTCGGTTTGTGATTTAAAGGATACGCTAAAGTCACAAAATAATTTTCAAAACAAAAGAGTTACTGAAACATTTGAAATGCTTCCTGGAAGCAACATATCACATTCATCATGCCTTCTATGGTGAAATTTTTTGGAGACATTTCCCAGTCGACATCAGTTTACAATACTGAAAGGCGGAAATCAATACGACGTGGCTCCGAAATCGGCGAACGTCTTGAGCATACGATACATTTGACTTCCTGTTCTACTGCAGCATCTGCGCATGATTCCGGGGGAGATTCTGGTGGAACCCATTTGTAAGTTTTATGTTTATTTAAATACTCAAAACTTAAAAAAGATGTACCAATTAAATAAAAATAAAAACTACAATTGTAAACTTTTGCAGGTGGTGGGGTAAAATTTCAGTTTATTGTTGTTGTCTTTTAATGGCAATTAATTAATTGAAATTCCATTTTGATAATATCCACAAATTGTTACTTAGACATTATTTAAAACAATACTGAAATGTGTAGACTACTTTACAATGCCTTGCATCAGAGTTTTTCATTTATTTTGATACTGTTATAAAAATCGATACAATTTTCAGTAATAAGTAAATGTTTTGCTTTGCGATACATTTGTCACGTTTAGACATTACAAAGAACACACCAAGTGTGTTAAGTAGTGTTCCGCAGTCACATTACAAAGAACACTAACAGTCTGTTAAGTTGTGTTCTGCAATCAGGTTTAGACATTACAAAGAACACACTCAGAAGGTTAAGTAGTGTTCCAAAGTCGCTTTAGACATTAAAAACAACACACTCAGTGTGTTAATTAATGTTCCGAAGTAACGTCACACTCAGTGTGTTAAGTAATGTTCCGCAGTCACGTTTATACATTACAAAGAACACACTCAGTGTGTTAAATAGTGTTTTGCAGTCACGTTTAGTCATTACAAAAACACACGCAGTAGGATAAGAATGTTCCAAAGTCACTTTCAGACCTTAAAAAGAACACACTCAGTAGGTTAAGAATGTTCCAAAGTCACGTTTAGACCTTAAAAAGAACACACTCAGTACGTTAAGAAGTGTTCCGAAGTCACGTTTAGACATTACAAAGAACAGTGTCAGTCTCTTAAGTTGTGTTCTTCAGTCAGATTTAGACATTACAAAGAACACTGTCAGTCTGTTAAGTTGTGTTCTGCAGTCAGGGTTAGACATTACAAAGAACACTGTCAGTCTGTTAAGTTATGTTCCACAGTCACGTTTAGACATTACAAAGAACACTGTCAGTATGTTAATTAGTGTTCCGAAGTCACGTCACACTCAGTGTGTTAAATAGAGTTTCACAGTCACGTTTAGATATTACAAAGAACACACTCAGTGTGTTAAGTAGTGTTCCGTAGTTTTTATTTTGACCTTGCTGTTCTCAAACTTTTGGTTTCAGTCTACAATGTTAAGACATTTGATTGTATCTGTCATGTGCTGATTTTGAATGCATTATTTTAAAAGAAATTCAAAATCAGCACTTGACATCTTGTGTTGTTATTGCGTCATAAAAATTGATTGCAAACGTCATAAACACAGACTTGCAAAGACGGTCCTGCATCGGATTTTTAAATGACCTTAAGCTTGACTTTGAACCTGTAATTCTGGGAAAGATTTTGCGTCCTTAAATGTATTAGTTTTATAAACTAAATTTATGTTTTATACTTTTTTGTAAATTTTTGCTTAAAAGTAAGTTTTTTACCATATTTTCTGCGAACTTATTAATAGCTGTATTGCTGACAGGCTTTATTATAATTTTTACAGCAATTTTTAATATTTAGCTAGCATTGATGTGCTTTACCTCTATGTCATAACTTTCTATGTCCTGTTTCAGTCGAAATATCCTAAACCGATGTCCTGTTTCTGTTGATATA
>CM056597.1:22162306-22187306 GCA_029721355.1 Tegillarca granosa
ATACGTTTACTTTTTATCACTTCGATTTTATTGAAAGTGTCTCTTACAACAAATATTGTCCTCACCTATTTCATAATCATCATCTTCAAACAATTTCAGCATCATCAATAATATTAAAGAGTTTGAAACATAACACATCTTCTTTCTGTATCAAAACTATGAAAGATTCTATCCACATGCACTAAATTGTGCTTCTTGACACTTAAAGCTCTTTTTTGGTTGAGAGTCCTATCCGTTTCAATCATTAACGCATTAAGCTCCGGAGCTCTATATTCGACAGAAGCTTTGCACAATGTTGTTTTTATTGTTGAAATCATCGTTTGGGGGTTTGCAACAGTACTATTGTGGCATTATTGTGTGTGTGTGTGTGTGTGTGTGTGTGTGTGTGTGTGTGTGTGTGTGTGTGTGTGTTTCAATTGTTTACTTTATTTTACAATTGAACATTTTTAAAATGATGTTCATTATCAATATGAATGCAAACAAACTGAA
Organism: Tegillarca granosa; assembly: GCA_029721355.1. Lineage (NCBI taxonomy): Eukaryota > Metazoa > Mollusca > Bivalvia > Arcoida > Arcidae > Tegillarca > Tegillarca granosa. The sequence goes on from CM056597.1 coordinate 22,162,796, forward strand.
TAAGCGCGATATTGCGTTATGATTGGTATCACACGGAAAATGGAAATAGTTTTATTTAAGTGCATATCTTATATATATATATATATATATATATATATATATATATATATATATATTATATAGCTACATATCTAAATTTCTATTTATAAAAAAAACATAAAATATCTAAGTTAAATCGTGTTCTTGAAATAATACTTCAAAAAACGTTAGCAAAACATCGATATTTTTAAAGATAAAACCAGTTCAAATACATAATACTATTAAGTTTGTATTTTTATTTCCCCGGACCTGTTTTATTACTTCTACTTCTTTTGTACTATGTTTTTTTAAGCCTACTGCATTTAAAATCAGCAATATCTGCTAACAGTGTTAACTGTCGGCATCAGATTTCCTGAAGATAATTACATTCCTTTAATACTTTTACTGCATTCTATTGAGCGTTCGAACAAGCTAGCCAATTAAGTGCCTTTTAACTCATCTTTCTGTTGTTCTAACCTCAGTGTTAAAAAAAGTGGTGATGGATCTATTCATTTGTGACACGCAAAGGAAAGAATAATGAGTGATGTGTGAGAAATGTTTGCCATTTCAAATTAATTTTTACAAACACAACATAAAGTTGAACTGTTATTTAAATGGAGGGTGATTGATATACTTAGTATTTATTATTATTACTATTATTATTATTATTATTATTATTATTATTATTATAAGTATTATTGTACTTCTTCTTCTTCTTCTTCTTCTTCTTCTTCTTCTTATTATTATTATTATTATTATTGTTGTTGTTGTTGTTGTTGTTGTTGTTGTTGTTGTTGTTGTTGTTGTTGTTTTGGGCTCTTTTTTCATACTACGTCCTACAGAGTGCATGGTTGTCAAAAATCCTAATACTTTGGAATACTCATGGCTGTTCAAAGCAAGTATTCCACGCCGTTCGAAACATTTATTTTTCCGAATATCAAAAACACATCTGGAGTCAGAATATTCAAAATGGTCACAGTCTTATCTCTGTTCATCTAGTAACATGTTCATTTTGTTCTGTTGTGACTTGATTTTTGTTGCTATGTGTATATTTCATTTAAGAGTGACGTCACGAACAAAGTCACGTAACGTCATTTAAAGTAAAGGAATTAGTAATTGCTCTTATTATGCCAGATTGTATAAGAATACCTTCAATTTTTTTAATACAATTGTACTCTTTTTCTATCGGATCTATTTCTTATTCTAAATACAATTAACAACCAAAAAAATAAACGTGCATTTTTAAAATGAAATTGATCAGATTGGTAATATTGTCATGATTGACAAAAAAATAAAGGTATTTTTGTGAGTATTATGAGAGGAAAGAGAAAAATGCAGAGTAGGACCGGTGATCGAGCTTGGGACTTTCTGCAATATAGGCGAGTGCTCTATCAACTGAGCTACCCAGACCGCTACAATATATCTTATGAAAGTCTCGATGTTATAAGGGATAAATATTTATAGCATTGCGCGTTACAACTTCACTTCAATAAATATATTTGGTTTTCTCTTTTGGACCACCGTTTGCATTTTGTACGACCCAAATTAGCATTTAACGTGAATATTTCGTCAAAATTTTACAGTTAAAATTTGATCAAAACGGATAAATGTTTATTAAAAAACAATAGCGTTTAGAGTTTTGAATGACGGATTTTTTTACGAATTTAAGCAAAGTAAAGTGAATTTGAAATATGTCCATTCAGAAGAATTTATATGTCACAATGAGATACCATTTTGATATTTGTTATAGTCCCCTACCACAAAAGTCTGGAATTTAATAGATTAAAGGATGAATAACCAGTTGTCTTACCATCTGTAAATCTTAATGGTATATATTTTCTCGTTTGCTATTTCTTGCGGTTTAATTAGAGTCATTTAAGCTATATTTATTAACGATTTCCAACATAACGTTTTAAAATAAAATAAAACCATAAATAAATTATAATGGTGATGCTTTTATTAGTGTAATTATAACTAAAAAGCTTTTTATTGAAATTAAATGCATCATTTATATTCTTACAGATTTTTTTATAAAGAGATAACTTTTTAAGTTTTTAAAATACAATTACTATGATTAGGAATTTATTTCATCCAACTTAAACAACAATTATTAATTTTTTCTACTATTTCACTTTCATTGTAAAAGTCAACATCCAAATATAAAATGATTTAAATTTTTGCAAAATCAACTGATCATAATATATAATATATAAACTTCAATATTTACTTTTTAAATTCAATCCAAAATTTACTTATAACTAAGAAGACATACATCGTAGCAGTACAAACTCATATACATACTAGTAAATAATTAAGAATTCAAGATTGGCGTCTAGATTACGAAAACCATTTATTATTTTAAAGTTATAAAATTATTCAAATAAGCAAAGATATATGGTTTTAGCAATTTATTGGAGCCTTGATAACGGTTAAATAATTGATATATATTGTCATGTCTTGTCCTATATCACATAAGTAATCAATATCCATAGCACATAAAGCGACAAAAAGACATTATCTAAAATATAAGTTAACTGTGTTCCAACCTTCCTCCCTGTCTGTCGTTTAATCGTAAATCTAAAGACACGATTATTACAATTTACATCGAATAGATCGGGTCCTACCAAAGGTTAGACATCATATTATATAGCAATAGCGTGCATTTTTTTTTTTTTTTTTTTTTTTTTTTTAATGAAATGGTGCATTAATAAAGAAGCACATGGCAAAAGATTTTTTGCGTTATGAACAAGAAACAAGTGTTTGGCATATGCCTTCTTGACTTATCTTGCATAATTATTTTTCTCAATTCGAAATTGTGGAAAAAAAAAGTTACTGATTTTCAGCGAACAACGGTTGTACCATTTTGTTTTGGAAAACAACTCTAGTTGTTTTAAAGTTCTAAGTTGAAAGTCTAAACAATGGACAATTTTATTTATTTGTAATCAAAACCAATCGGTAAATCGTGAGATTATCTCATATGATTATATAATTTTTTTCGATCCTTTTTTGGAGAAAAAACCCATTAAAATCGCTACATAACTGACTATATAACTGACTCAATAACTTGATAGGGACCTCGGTGGTCGAGTGATCTAAACCGCGCACTTACGGATCACGGCGTTTCTAACCACCTTGTTTCGAATCCCACCCGGGGCAGATCCTAGTGTAAGAAAGTTTGTCAGTTCGTTTACCGAAGGTCAGTGGTAATTCTACGGACACCATAGTTTCCTCTACCATCCTAGACCTGACCGCCTTGAAATAACTGAAAGAATTTTGACTGAGGCGTAAACCAACATTACTTAACTCCACTCCCAATAAATTGATAATGTCATTGTTTGGTGTTCACCGACTACCTTTTGCTACCAAGTCTCAATTGTGTCAACGTTTGTCCGATTATGATGATACAAAAGTTTTTATTGAAACGACAGATAAAAAGTAACAATAAAATTATTGCTTCGGCCCTTTAGAGAAAAATGCTTTAATGTGTTATCCTGTAATAAAAATCCAGAATCAGTCATTGAGCGAATGGAATTACGCAATTAAATCATACATTTTATAAAAATCTGATCTCTCTCGCAATCCCAATGCGTGTCATTAAAATTATTCGTTAGATCATTTCGTGATTGCAGTACTTAATCATTGTGATAACTCGGATATTACGCACTGCTATGTCGGCCAATTCCCTCCATCAAACAATCACATAGTCTAGCATAAAACAAATATAAAAAATCTACAGAGAAAAACGAGGTTAAAGAGGAAAATGTTAAAAACATATTTACTTAGAGAAACCGATTCAACATCGATCTTTAAACAAAGAATTGTTTTAATTTCGCTTTAACATAACGTAAACAATAACTAATAAACTGGCAATCTTTGCTTCAAGTTTGTGTTCTGCAGACATATCTGTTCTGTCACGGTCATCTCAAAATGTAAATGATAGGAAAAACAAACATAGTATCCATGCGTGAAATTACAGAAAGTATAATCACCTTATCATTTTGTTCGACTATAATATGATTATATTTTCTCACCACCAAATTAGGTGGAAACTGCTATGATACTTTTCTACAGACCTGTCGTGAGTTTTATGTGATGGTCATTTATAGCTAAATATCGATTAGAAATGCATGCTATAGTTTGATAAAAGAGATATATGCCATTAACTTTGCGAGAAGAACTTGTTAAAGCTCGGTAAATCACTATCGAAAGCTTTATTCACTCAATTCAACAGCGATACCTCATTACTTCTATAATTTGACACGAAAACACCATACTGGAGATACTTCGCCTGTTAAGTTCATGAAATCTCTCTTTTGAGATGAGTTTATATACATTAGACTAATATTTCATAACAAGTATCCGGCTATTTTTGTCAGATATAATCTAAAGGATTTGTATAACATCAGTAACGTATTGATATGAAGATGATCCACAGGCAGTAGATGTTTTTTAAGAATTAGTGTTTCAAAAACGATAAAGAGGGATTAATTTAATAGGCGTTTTAAGATAGGTTGCATTGATTCTGAACATTATAATATTATCTTATATCATAGAAATATAGAGAAGTTTTTTTTTTCAGAAGATAAAATGAATGCGTTGATATTGTATTGCATGTTATGAATTTTAAACAGTGATGTTCTTGAGATGGAAATCTTGGATTTAAAAAAAATCAATATTTCAATGGTAAAATTAACCATGATAGAATACTAGTATCATCGAACAAAACCTGGTTTACATGCTAATGTAGAAGAATCCCGTTAAAATAGAACTTTACGTCGAGAAAAATTAGATTAATTTTAGTATTGCTTCGTATGCAGTTTAAAATTGGAACGCAACGATAAAAGTTTAGAGTAACAGAAACAGAGGAATATTTATAAAAACTGATTACTTCAAGTCAATAATATATATCAGATTTTATCTTATATAAAATGTGAGTATCAGTTCGAATTGTCGGATTTCCATTGATTAGATACAATGATTAAGTTATTTATGATACAATATACAATAACAAATTCTGCAACAGCTTGTTAAAGTCAATTAAAAACGATTTCTAAACAGGGTTATATGAAGACACTTTTGTTTGTTTAGAATCAACGTCTTTATATATTTTCAAATGCGTTTTTAACAACAAAACTCTTGACGTCATAAGATGGAAATGTAGAACTATGTGTTCAGCAGGTGTTTGTAAATGAATAGGAAAACCTCAATATCTATCGGAGAAAGAGATGTATTTTATGGATGGCGAGGTTGTTATATGAATTACATTGATACTGTAAACATGCTATGGTTATCTGGCAGGATTCCATTGAAACTTTTTAACATAATTATAGGTTCACAAAAAGTTATCTATATTCCATACATGTGATTTGACCAAGTTGTTAACATCACAAATCGGCATAGAGGTTGCTGAATATTAAATCATTTGAGGTTCCGGGAATGCGGAAAGGAAACCGGATTTACTTTTGCTATTATAATATCAAGAATAGGAGACGGAGTTTAAAAATAACTATTACTTACACAATGCTTTGGACGCATGGTCACTTTTGGTGAGTATCAGTTTAAGTTTTACAAAAATATGTTTTTCGTCTGGCATAGGTTGAGGCAATAATGAGATTTCCCTAATCAACCAACTGCATTGATATCATGCACGTGCATATCAAGTGTTGTTTACTCCTACTCACAGCCAGATTAGATAGGTCGATGATTCGAAATTTACCAAATGTTTGTGTTATAATTGAACATGTAGGTATGTTTTGCAAACTGCGCACGCGCTTGTTAAACCTCAGCAGCAAAAAAGATTTTATGTATAGTTTTAATATTGTAGTGTAGAGAAATTTGAAGATACTACTTAGCATTTGATTACTGTATAATGAGAAGCCCTGTAAGTCGGAAATATCTAGAGGTGAACGCGATTAAAAATCTTTTCTGATGCATTGTCTTCACGTTGCACGTATTTGTGATGTACAATTTTACCAAAATGTTAAGGATTTGATATTGAATAAATGGTTTTTTTTTTTTTTTTTTTTGTTTTTATTATTATTTATTTATTTTTTTTTTTTTTGTTCCTCAAGCAATTTATAGGAAGTAATAAAAAAAGCTTTGTGTATTTTTGTCGATCTGATATAATGACTTCAGTTACTTCAGTTACAAGTAATTATGAGATATAAAAAAAAGATTCGACAGCAAATAACACTTACGACAAAAACAACTTGCTGCAAAATATTGATAAATGCAATAGGATGTGTTTGCTGACAACCATTAATTTTTGTTAATGGGTATTTCGTTCTATCATTATCTGCTTGATAGCGCGCGCGCGCGTGTGTGTGTGTGTTCATTTTGATTTTACAAATTGACTTCGTTTTATATTTTAATACCATTTTGTAATGAATATGTTTTCGAACGTTTATATGACATATTAAATTAATTCATGGTTGAAATTTTCCGCTTAAATATCAGATATCCAGGATAATAACTAATGCAGATATGCTTAAATATGAAGAATTTAAAATAAAAAAATGAACTAATGGATAAATGGTAGAACAAATTAAACAACAAGTAGCAGAGGAATCCAAAACCAACTTATCAAATCCATCAAATGTTTCTTCTCACAAAAAGACAGCAGAGTTGCCGACAGATTAATCAAACACCTTCTCCCCGCAGAAACATAGCAAAGTCATCAGCAGATCAATCAAATACCCCTTCTCTCTCAAAAAAAAGCTCGTTACCGACAGATCAATCTTCTACCTTTCTTCGAAAAAAAGAAAGCAAGTTTACTGAAGATAAAAAGTTTACCGACGGTTCAGTCAAATATATACTCAGAGAGATATCTCATCATTTTTATCAAACTTGAATCCGGTTGAATTCAATAACTATAGGAACTGTATTTTTACATGTATATATTTTTTAATGTTTAGCCCTTAATGTCTTTTTTCTCTTTACGTTTAAACTTAACAATTTATATTAATTTTGACGAATGATGATAAAGATTTTTATAGAGAAGAATGTGCATTTTTGAAATAATGTATCGTGTTCCCAAAAATTATGAAGAAATACTTTTAAATAAAGAAATAGAAATAATATAAATAGTTATGCATGTATTTACACGATATACGAATCAAAATATCAATCAATTAATGTTTTTTCCAGGCCCTTATTTTGCAAAATACAGACAACATTATAAAAGCTGTGTATATATATTCCTTAAGAATTCGCGATTGAAAACATGTGCACAGCCCCAAATGATATAGTTTTAGTTTTATCCCAATGTTCTTATTGTGTTCACACATCAGTTATTCTAAAAGTTCCTAATCGGGTTATGGTTCCGACTTATACTCTGGTGTTCCATTCATTACCATTCCCACTCTGTGTCCCGATTTCCGACAAGAAATAACGTACGACATGGTCACATTCATTAAAATGTTGAAAATAAAACTAAAGTTACAGTTTAAAGCTAATTTACCCTTAATTCATCCAGTTTCTAATATCTTTGCTTCGGTTTTACTTTCCCGAGCCAAATAGCATTAAAGAAACCGCATCCAGTGTTCTTGGTAACCCAACAACTTAATTTTGATATTGGATTCCAATACGGATGTTTCGGGTTACGCATTCTCGTATCTTTGAAGATAAAATATGTCTACGACATAAAACAGAAGTTCCACAAGGTCACTTCCGGTACGACGTGTTACGGGTAAACAAATCAATCAACTAGTGTAAGCGCCGGAATTATTCAAAGATATGTATTTCATGTATAAGAGAAATGTTTTCTATCATCTTATGCATTGTATATCAGGAAACTGCACATGTATGCAGTTGAAAGAGTTTTATTTAATTGTTAATTCACGTAGTTTGGTAATATTTATGTATTATAGCTGTCAGAAAAATATTTAAAAAATGTGGAAAATATTGTTAAAAAGGCCAAGTCACGTCTTTCAATCTTAAGAAAATACAAATTTATTTTATCAAGGGATGTGTTAGAAAAAATATTACTTGAATATAGCGGTGTTGTGTGGGGGACATACCAGAAAATTTAAATTAAGAATAGAAAAGGTGAATTAAGAAACTGTCAGAATTGTCTCTGGTGCAACGCGCTTTGCTAGTATACAAATGCTTTATTCTGAAATGGGATGGGAATCATTAGAGAAAAGACGAAATAATCACAAATTAGTCCAATTCTATCAAATGTATCATAATCTAGCCCCTCCATATTTGTGCATGCTTATCCCACCTTAACAAAACGATATCCATCCCAATAATACGCGTGGTTCCCAAAATATTCGAAGTATATCATGTAAAACTTCTTTTTATCAAAATTCCTTCTTGCCCTTCACTATTACAGAATGGAATAATTTACCTAGTAATGTAAGAGATAACTCCTTACCAATTTTTAAAACATTTATTAACTCTCGTACCAAAGTTCAATTTTTTTTTAATTGCGGGACAAGAGTGGGTCAAATACTCCATACAAGACTACGATTGCAATGTAGTTCTCTTAAGTATCATTTATATAGTAAACATTAAGATTCAGAACCCTATTGTAGATGTGGTCAAGTAGAAGACACCAATCATTTTCCTTTATATTGTCAGAATTTCAGTCATATTCGAACAACAACAATATTTACACTTCCCTTTGTTCTAACAGTTGATGAATTATTGTTTGGTGACCCTACTTTGTCATTTGAAGACAATAAAATTATATTTCTATTGTAGATGTGGTCAAGTAGAAGACACCAATCATTTTCTTTTATATTGTCAAAATTTCAGTCATATTCGAACAACAACAATATTTACAATTCCCTTTGTTCTAACAGTTGATAAATTATTGTTTAGTGGCCCTACTTTGTCATTCGAAGACAATAAAATTATATTTCTCACAGTACAAGAATTCATTTTAAAAAGTAAACGCTTTACTTAACATTATTTACTGTCTTGTCTTTAATATTAAACATGCGAGGTCATGGCTTTATCATTATTCCATTGTCAATCATGTTATTATTATTACTTCATATACACCCATTTTATTTTATTTAACCAACTACATAATTATTATTATTATTATCAAGTTTACAATGTTTTTTTTTCAGTGATATATGAATACACTCATGTAACTATTTTTTGCACATGCACTCACTTTGAATGCATATTTATTATTATTATTCCATCACTAATCATTATTATCAGAAGTCCATGAATTACAGTATTAATGGACTTTTATTATTATTATTTTAGTATCATTTATTTTTTTTTTCCACCACAATTTATTATTAATATTATTATATTATTATTACTATTATTATTATGTAATTGATTATACACCTTCATTAGTTGTTTAATTTTTTGAGATATAGGAGACTGGTTAATATAAGAGATATTCTTAGTTCCAGAATCCTATGAATTTATTTATTATTTGTAATCATGTTAAATGTATTATATTTAATTTAATTTAATTAAATATTGTATAAACTAAAAAAAAAATTTTTCTTTGTCCAAAATAACTAAATTTGCATGCTAAAATGCGATTTAAAAGACTCCATAATCGGTAGTAAATATTGTAACAGTCAAGTAGTTTATCATCCCTTTTAGTCGTTTCCCACGTTTTTAGTTAAGTTGAAAAAATTAAAACTCGCACACACACAGAGAGAGAGAGAGAGAGAGAGAGAGAGAGAGAGAGAGAGAGAGAGAGAGAGAGATAACTGAATCGGTTACAATAACTATGGTTGAACCAATGAACAAAAAACATCTTTTTGATTGCAACAGAAATAAGTTATATTTCATCATAATGTAACCCTGGTTATTGTCCTAAATAAAGGATTTAATGCAGCATATGTCACATTGAGCAAAATAAAATAATTACTAAGAAATTAAACTCTTCAAAACAACGAAATAGTTTGAACCATAAACTATACCTGCAAAATGTTTAATGGAGAAAGAATTGGATACCTTAAAAAAACATACCGCAGATTGATATTTTCCTGATCATTATATTCGGACCTGTAAAATATTTAACCTGTTTATTTTTGCTGTGCCATATGTGAAAATTTAGGAAATTCATTCCTCATCAGTGACACTAGGGGCAAACAAAATTGAAAGATTAAAAAGATTATCAAAACAATTAAAAATTAATGAATCCACGGTTTCAAAATTATATGAATCTAAATTCAGCTAAGGAATGCTTTGCATGAGGGAACAAAGCTTAGCTTTAAAATAAATTTCAAAACTTAATATGGCTCAAAGTTTTAGCACAAAGTACTGCCTATTGAGTTATAGATATCCTCCAACAGCATCGGTACCCTCTCACGGGTAGTAAATATTAAACAAAAATATGTTTACTTTTGCTGTGCCGATTAAAATAATATAACCCGAATACATTTATACAGATTCATGCACTGCTAAGGTACGTAAGAAACTAAAACTAAGAAATGACGATTCATTGTGAACGAACGCGCGATTTCTATGTCAATTGTGCGGTTCAACCAATGAATGGTTACCAATTATAGTTCAAGCTAATTAAAAATTTATTTTTTCTGTGAATTCCATTTTTAAATATTGAAAATTAAAAACTTGCCCTCATCCATGTAAATTTATCGAAGGTTATAAAAAGTGTTAAATGCATTCACAGTATGATTTATGGTTTAACGACTTGGTAATAGTTTCTCTTTCCTGAAAATCGAAAAACCCTATTGGCACTGCTGTGATTGTAACGAGATGATATGAAACAATCCACATAGGGGTTTACAAATCAAATAGTTGGCTTAATGTACTGTAAAATTAGCACTTTGATGCAAATATAATGAGTTTCTTTGAATTAGGAAGTACAGTAGAAATCAACATACGCTCAATCATAATTCAATAATTTTAAAAAGGAGCGTCTAGGTACTTCACGTTCACCGGTTAAGACTATAAGCCACTTTCATCATTGATGAACTCTTTTTGCACCAGTGACGTTACCATTTAGTGTTTCTGCTTTTAGAGTTCTATTATTTGTTTCAGTCTCAAATTCTGTATTTAATTTTATCAGTATTGGGAATACAAAAGGCTTGAATTTTTCAACTAGCGCTTAGAGTCCCCTTTATAAAAGATTAAACAGCAATTACCGCACATAAAATCTAAAAGAAAAAAGTGACACTGTAAAATCTGTATCAACTATTAAAGTACGTTTTTTCTTTTTTTTTTTTTTTTTTTTTTTTTTTTTTTTTTTTTTTTTTTTTTTTTTTTTTTTCTGGTTTTTATTGCTTACATGTTTTTATTGTATATATTTTAGTGTTAGATATATTCTTGGAAAAATGCACACACACACACACACACACACACACACACACACACACACATATATATAAATATATATATATATATATATATATATATATATATATATATATATATATATATATATATATATATATATATATATATATAAGATAGTACTTTAATAATGTCCCAGAGAGATTTTCAAGTTTTTGACAATTTTTTATCATTGTAACTTTAAATGAGCTAGTGCACGAGTGTTGTGTTTAGGGAGTCAATACGGTTCTGATTATAATTAGACTGTCACATCATATTTTCTGAACATGATGTTTAGTATCCCCAAGTGTAAACTATTCCCATTTTTATTTCAATAAACTTGAAAAGTATTACAATTTATCTAATAATGTAAATTGTTTTTGTCAATTTATCTTCTTAACGATAAAGGATAATGTAATTGGTAACCACCGTTACTCTTTTTCGTTATGTTGTTAAAAGAATTTTTTCTGTCTAATCCGCAGTAATTAAACTCCAAACACAATAAAAAAACAGGGGCGAAATTTCATTAAATAAAAGATATCGTCTTCAATCGAGTGTGCTAGACAAAACCAAAATTAACGGTTTTAAATAAATTAACATATTTATTTAAAGAGTTAAAGATTTATTCTATATTTTATAATTCAGATACATGTTTGTAAGCAATATATATATATATATATATATATATATATATATATATATATATATATATATATATATATATATAAGCATAATTCCTAATCAAGAGGCATTGGTTTTACTTGTCATCATCATCATCATCGTCATCATCATCATCATCGAAATTTGATATACCTTCACTGTCTTATACAAAGGTCATGTTTGATTGTAGTAAGCAGTAAAAGTATCATTACATATCAATAACCATCAACGCCTCTATTGCTAATATGTAGCTAGTCCGTCTCGTGGTTGCGAAACCCCGAACGGAATTTCATAAGACTTAAAATCAGAGATACTTGACTTGACATTGAATACATAGTATTGACTGGTATTTCTGTGTCCAGGAAATGTGACTGGGGAGTGGTATTCTTGTCTATTTGCGTACTGACTCATTGAGGCAGAACCTTAACAAAAAAGTTGCACTGATTGCGCGATTGTCTGGACAGGCCACATCTCAAACGCGGTTTTGTATTAATCCTTAGTGAATTAATACATTAGCTCTCGTCACAAATACCTGAAACAATTCTAAAGCGATGTTGAACAACATTATAATCAAGCAAATCAAGCAACACCACTAGTAATAATATTTTAACTCTCAATTTTCAATCGTTATGGAGACCTATTTACGTCAATTATGACAAGAAGAGCTCCCTATCAATTATAATCGGGAGCTCCGTAGGCAGAGTGAAATAAATTCATTTCCGGTATAAAACAGAAGAGGTTAGCGAGAAAAAACATATAAGAATTACGCAATTAAAGTGTTTGACAGAATCATTCTGTTTTGTCAAAGAGAATCAATATCCTTGTCTGAAGTAGGTGTCAAACGAACCCTACATAGACAGAACCAATGTTAATAGAATCTTGTCTAGATATATTTTCGGATAAGTATTATTTAAAGTGTTATATGTCATTAAAATCAAACTCTTAAGTGTAAATGTATTACAGCGGCGAATACTTTAATCTTCCAAATACATAAATATGCATTGATGTAGTTGCTGTGTTCAATATGCGGGGTTTTGCTATTTCTAGTGATCGAGAGGTTCTTATTCTTGCACAGCATGAATTATGTTGAACATTTGCACTGATTCAGGTACATATTTTTAATACAATAGAAATAAAATTGTTAACTAGGTTTGCCTTGTTCTATGTCATAATATTGTATTGTAACGTGTTGGAAAAGGCACAAAAATTCTTTTTTAAGAAAACTTAACGTTTAGCTGATTACACAGCTTTAGATATGATAAGTTTGGAAAATAACTCTACCTTGACAAGGTGAACGCTCAATGGTCGATTGGTTCAAAGTGGCTGAACAGTCTGCAGTATTTATCTGTGGTATTGCAAGCGAGTATACTAGGACTTTTAAGGTCGCTATAATACTACCAAAAGATTCTGCAACATATTAATGTGTTTATCTGGTATGTGCGTTTTAAAAGAACAAATGGTTGCGGATGGGGAACAGTTCAGAGACTTTATCAACACGTTTATAGATAAGTTGGGTGTTGTTTCTCGTTATGAAATGAATAAGTAAAAAAGTCATTTCATTAGTAGCTAAAATTGCTGATAGAACGAGAAAACAACCAATTTATCCATTAATATAAAATATAAGAAAAAAACAAATTTTACTACCCTAGATAATTGAAACGTGTTGCTGAAGAATCAAAACTGTTCCCAATCCGTAGCCATTTGTTCTTCTTAAACGCACATACCATATAAACATATAAAAATCGCTTATCCTATTAAACCCCCCTCCCCCTCCTTTTTTTAAATTGATGCATGGCCAATTCATCTATATTCATTTCTTTTTTATTTCAAATCTGTAAGTGTTACAACCTCAACAAGGTAATTTACCTTTGTTGTGCGTTATTCTAATATAACCGTAGTATCGAATCATAAAGATTTCTGTAAAGACACGAAGCTGTGAAATTTGAGCTTGATTATAATATGTATCGTACATGAAACTGTGATTTTTAATTAGTTTTGGCAATACGGGCGAACAAATTACAAATTCTCTTATTCTTCTACATAAATTGTTAATATTTTAGTAACACTTATTGATCCAAGATGTCTAAAAAGGAAAGATATAGCAAACATAACGTTTTCGGTAATCGGGTTTTCAGCTTTTGGAATTTGACTTTAACAGCAGGGATTTTGCAAGGAGGATTAATTTCTCAGCTTTTGTTTTATTTTATAATTACATGAGTCCAATCGATACGAAAACTTCGTATTGTATTCTTTTATTGATAACCACCAGCATATTCCCTGCTACAAGGAAATATGACAATGCCAAGTAAACCAGCATGTTTTAATCTATATTTAGCATTGTGCAGAATTTAGGATGTTTCGTTTGGAAAACAATCAAAATTCTTTATGTGATAATTTTATTGGACTTTGAAGTAGACAACAAATTTGGAAATCGTCTTTAAGGGTCACCTAAATCGGAAAGTTGATGTGGTGTATATGCGCTTGATCAGCTATGCCTTTGTGTTATAATACTGGTATAAAACTTGTTTTTCCTCAGTTCATATGTTTTAAAATTAGAAGTTAGGTAAACACATGGTGTATGACATAAACTCATGCAATGAACCTTTTTAATTAATTACCTGCCATGCTTAGAATACGAAGATACATATCAGAAAAAAATCTATTCACAGATTCCTACAAATCCGTACATATCTAAGTTGTTGATAAAGACCAGATTAGTTCTTCGTAAAACAACTTGTTGCATTAAAATGACAATAATATGCTTTATCAAATTGAACATATATATCAGTTAATTGACATCGGATCAATAAAAGCTAAACCATGATAATATGATCATGTGTAAAATTATCATTGATTTTTACTTCGTATGCCTACTGTAAAATCAGAACATTTGACGTCAATCTGTCAATATTCTTGACAAATATTTATAAAATAACATCTCTGCTTTATTCGTCGATATGGATCCAACTTCAAAACGGTTGTCAGTTGTGTTCTGTTTACACTGTAAAAAACTGTTACGTGTTTTCCGTTTTAAAATTTACATTACGTGTTTTATTCTAAACGTTTTGTACTTAACTGAAATCATGCACGTAAAACTAAAAACGGGTGTGTTTTCATTGTAAAACATGTCATCCGTTTTATTGTGTAACATGTGTCTGATAATTAATATATACGCCTACCCAGGTAGACATAATATATTCATTACCTGTAACAAAAATGAAGATTTCACTGATCAAACAATATTGTTTTTAGTTTAAACCCCCCCTCTCTCTCTCTCCTCTCTCTCTCTCTCTCTCTCTCTCTCTCTCTCTCTCTCTCTCTCTCTCTCTCTCTCACGTAGTGGTCTGTATCGCCGGTGGTGTTTAAATTAAAATAATATTTTATGACGTATTCATTTAAAGTTATAGATCTTGTATGAATTTAAAAAAAAAACTGAATTTAAAAAACGATGCATTTAAATATGTTTGAGAAAAACACATCCGTTTATAAAAATTAAACACGGGCGTTTTTATTAAAACATTTGGTGTTTTTAAATTTAGCGCGCGTTTTTAAATCACGTGACACAAAAGACCGGGTTCTTCAAAGAAGCCGTCTGCGTCAGGTTTGCACGTTGTTTGTTTTGTGGCTGAAAAACGAGTGAAAGTTACCAGAATATTCATATTCCAGCATTGGGTTTAGGTATAACGTAATTTTTATTGTTAATATCTTTATATAGTATCTGCATTTTTAAAATTATTTGTATTATAAGACAGGAATTTGGGGACAGAATATTGACAAAGGTTTGAACGACCTCCCCACCCCCCGCTATGTCAACAGATTAGTAATTTGTAATTGTTTATTTATTTTTTTTACTGAAAACATGCTTTTAAATTAAGAATAATAACCAAACTAATCGCTTGATTTTTTGTGGCTAGTAATTTTGAAACCCCCCCTAAAAATGCTGAGTTATGGGGAGGCATAATTTAGAAAAAAAGAAGGCATATAGAAAAAGGCAAAAAATTGAGAAAAGGAAAAAAAAGAAAGCCTTGATCAAGATTGAAAAATGTTCTAATACATCTCCAGAACAACAGACTTGTGTCAGTAATTCTGACACTGTTAATTCAGCAGAAGCACTTCCCCTTGAAGACACTTCCACATCCACTGAAATATCCATTGATAAACCAAAATTTCAGTCAAACTTGGAGAAATTGTATTGTGATCCCCTTTATATACGCTTTCAAGAGTACAAACTATTAAAAAAACGTTTACAAGTTTTGAAAGAGGGCAGTGAAAAAGAAACTTGATATTTTTTCTTTGTTTTTTTAATCTGCATATTTTTTTCATTTTAAAGTAAAAAAAAAAATACATTTTTGCCATTCACATTGTTAGATTTTAGTCATCGAAAGTGATCCTTTTACCTAGAAATACAGAAAAAGGTGAAATGCTTCTCTTAGTAAAGATCCTTTAGTTCTGTTTTCATTGGGAAAGGTGACTTTAATATTTATAAATTAGTATCTATACAATTACTTTACAGCATTTTTAAATTTTTTTTATCCTTTTACCCAGAAATACAGAAAAAGGTGAATTACTTCACTTAGAGATCCTTTCGTTCTGTTTTCATTGGGAAAGGTGACTTTGAAATAAGTATAAATTGTATATATAAAATTATGTAAACTTTTTTCCCTCTATTTTATTTGCACAATTTATATTTTTGTTAAGTTCTTTCTATGATACTCTAAGTTGAAATACAGAAAAAAGTATTAAAAAAAAAAAAAAAAAAAAACTTAGTACCGGTAGTCTTAGTCATATTTACTTTTTTGTGTGCAGATCTTTATATTTGAGAAATTCATATTAATGAAGATGACACTTTTTCACTGCTCAATGTGTTATTTTTCTTGTCATGATTATTTACAATACTGCAAACACACTGTTAAGCTTCATAAACATGATCCAAATTTTATTGTACACTGTAGTATTGAATCTTGTGCATATAGCACAAAAAGTTGGAATGCCTTCAAACTGCATGCAAGCAGAAAGCATCGTCACATAGGAAATGTGTCCTCTGTATACCAAAGTGATGAAATTTTAATGGAAAATCAGGAGTATTCCCTACGTAGAGAGTTTGATGATGTCGCAGCAGTTGGTGATGATTTTGTCGATGATGATAGCGACATTAATACAGGCATGCAGAAAGCATACTTTAATGCAAGGTTTTTGCTCCAGCTTGAGGCTATCTATAATTTACCAAAGGTTGCTGTGGATGAAGTTGTTTCCTCTGTGTCATTTCTGATGTTGCAACATCAAAACTTTTTGAGGCAACACTTGAAAAATGCTCTTCAATTGCATGAAATTGATGATGCATTGGTAGATACAGTGGAGAGTGAAAGTATGTTTGACATGTTTAAAACAGAACATTTGCGTCAAAAATTTTACTCTTCATATTGTGGATTGGTTAATCCTGAGGCAGTTATTCTAGGAACTGTCCCAAAATTAAAAAATGGTCACATTCATCAAGCTAATAGGTTAGGCTATTTCATACCTCTTTTTGACTCTTTGCAGTTCTTATTTGAAATGACTGATGTTTGGTATTTTATCCAAAATTCGCATAAAAGTCAGAATGATTACATGTTTGACATATGTGATGGAAATCAGTTTCAAGAAATTTCAGTGTTTAGAAGGAATTCAAATGCAATTCAGATTATATTGAATACTGATGAGGTTGAAATAGTTAACCCTTTAGGAAGTCATGTAAAAAAACACAAGCTGACAATGTTTTACTATACATTAGGTAACATCCCCCCTCATTTTAGATCAAAACTTGGAAGCATTCAACTTTTGGCAGTTGCAAAGACAGTTGATCTCAAAAGATTTGGTATTGAAAAACTTTTAAGTAATTTTGTGGATTGTGTCAACATCCTAGGAAATGGGGGTAAAGTGTTTTCCATAGGTAACATACAAAAAAATATTGAGGGTTCTTTAATAATTGCACCTTGTGATACTCCAGCTGCAGCTTGGCTTGGAGGGTTCAAGGAGGGTGTTGGCTTTGCCTACAAAACTTGTAGAACATGTGATATTTCACCTGCAAATGTCAAAGGCCAGTTTTATAGTGAAATAGTGAATATCAGGTCAGGTGAGGAACACCGAAATAGGTGCTCAATTTTGGACACATTAACTCCACAGGCTAAAAGTTACTGGAGTAAAATGTGGGGCATAAATGGCACTAGTGTACTCTGTAAGATAAAAGATTTAAATTTACCAGTTGCTCTTGTTCATGATCCTATGCATGTACTACTAGAAGGAATAATTCAGCATGAATTAAGGCTGTTTTTGTTTTATTGTACTCAGGTGAAAAAATATTTCAGTTTGAAATGGTTGAATTCTCAGCTGAGAGTGTTTGAATATTCAGAAACTGACAAGAAAAATATGCCTCAGGTAATTGATGGGAAAGCCTTAAAACCTGGAGGTAGAATTAAGCAGACTGCAATGGAAATGTTTACACTTTTATGTTTGTTGCCTTTTATTATTGGAAAAAAAATAGAGAAGGGTGATGAACATTGGGTCAGTCTTCTGCATTTGTTGCAAATTACTTTGTTGTCAACAAGTTCTTGTGTATCTCGGAAAACGGTTACAGAGCTAGAAAATATAATATTTACATACTTATCAAATTTTAAAAGGTGTTATCCTAAAGCAGGTTTTTTACCTAAAATGCATTACCTGACACACTTTCCACAGCAGATTTTGAACTTTGGACCACTTAGAAATCAGTGGTGTATGAGGTTTGAAGGCAAGCATGGATTCTTCAAGAAAGCAAAATGGACAAACTTTAAGAACTTGCCCCTTAGTATTGCATTTAAACACCAGCAATGGATGTGTTACAAAAGGTTAGGACACAATGGCCGTTGTACAGAAAACTTTCTGTATGATGGAGACAAAGTTCCAAATGGGGAAGAAATAATTATTTCCCATATATTCCCCCAGTTTGCACATAAATTTTGTACAGATAATGGATATCTTGTATCAGAAGTAAATATACATGGTCATATTTACAAAAGAGGAAGAGTGCTTTTGCTACACATTGAAAATTTGCCACCCAATCCTGTTTTAGTAAAGATAAAAGATGTTTTAATAGTCAATAATGTGAAATTTTTTGTATATGAATTTCTTGAAATTGAGTATTTTAATGAACACATGAATTCATATGTTGTAAGAGAGTCTGGTAGAACTGATGTAATCAAATATACACAGTTGGTGTTTAAGTGGCCAGAGGATATAAATGAAGTGTCAGGGGATAAATATATAATGCCACGTCACAGTCCAATGGTTGAACCTTTGCTGTAATAGAATTTTTGCACCCTTAACCAAGTTACATTTAAAACAGTTTTTCATATCTCAAAATCCAATCAAATATGCATGTTTTTGTTAAATTATAATAGCATCAAAATTAGTCCTTACATATTAATCCAGTTTTTTCAATTATGAGAGGACTGTGTCAAGATGTAAAATTTTGGTAAATTTGACAAGAAATGACCAAGTGAGTGTATCAGGCCCATTGGGCCTCTTTTTTTAATACCTGTATATAATTATTATTTTGTAAATACAATGTACTAAATAACCTCTATTATTCTCAATGCTGGAATTAATTTTTTGGTTGTGAATATATGATTATATTTTTGTCTCGTAAATTTCTTTAAACACGAACTATAAACATTTTCATTTTGATTGTGCATTCCTTATGTAGTGGTTTCTAAAATATTGGAAAAAGTAATAATGCTGTTCAGAGTGTGTACATCAGACAGACAGAAAAGAAAGTTTGTGAAAACGGATAATGGAACAATGGAAGAACTTCTAACAAAAGGTAGATATTGCCACCTTATAACACCTTAGAATGTCATGTGAAAATGACAAAAAATGAGTGTGTTAACCTCATGGATCAAGTGTCCTGGTATAGTGATATGTGTTGACAATACATTATACTCTACTTTTATATTTTCAAGTTTGTAAAACAGCACACCACTTGAATATGCACAGTCTAATTCTCTCGCACTAACTTGCTTGCTAATGATAATGAAAATCTGGCTTTTAATTGCAAAATCTTTGATAACTGCTGATCATATTGCAATGTAACACACTCATCACCTAGCCCTAAAAACTTTAATTGAATGTCTTGACCTCTTGTGTAATGTACATTTGTACTTTGCTTTATCTTCAGGGAAAAACACCTGATTTCTAAAAGCATGATGATATATTCGAACAGTTGAAATTTCAAAATTGTGGTATCCTGTAATAACAAGATGCACACTTGCAGATGAGGTCCAGAAATGAAAAACTGAACCTGTGAAACTAATATTAATTATATTGATTCACTTCATTGTTAAAACTTTTACTTCTGTAGCTCACTTGGTAGAGTGTTTTCTCATTAAGTGGGAGGTTGCAAGTTCAATTTAATAAAAATGCAGTAGAATTACACTAATACTAAAATTTTATTTTGCAGTTGCAGAGATCTTTAAACTTGTAGGAATTTTGAAAATTGTTACAGAAAAAGATGGATGTGAAGTGGATGATGATGAAATTTTGAAAGAACTAAAGTCAGAACTTCTGATGATTTTGTCTGAGGATGAAGTTTGGAGTGCGGCAGGTCAACAGAATTCTGTAATATCAAGGGAGCCTGTTTCATTGATGCAAATTCCTGCAGTTGGTTTGACGCCAGAGATTCCAGCATCCAATCCTCAATCTGATGTTACAAAAGACCCTGTATCAGTATCAACACCACCAGCTTCCCCTTTAAACACAACTGAGCTACTGTCAACCCAGTCACCACTGACAAAAACGTGTAACAATAGTGAGTAGCATTTTTCCTTCTCAGTCTCCAAATAAATTACACTTTCTTGCAAAATAACTTTAACAACAATTGATAAGACTTTTTCTAGAATCTTGTAAAGTATAACATAGCTAAATTGAAGTCCTGTGTTAAAGTATAAACCAATGATTGTCCTCCTTGTCCCATGTTGGGTTTTCTGTCTGAAGTATTGTACTGCCCGTACTTAAAACAACATAATAAAATCAGTCTGTCATGGTAATTTCTAACTTTAGATAACTTAAATGACAAAATTAAGTTATTTTTTTCTGTCTCATTCATGTATCATTTATTCTCATATACTTAAATTTCAGAAAAATTTACAGTCCCATTGCCAGTGTTGTCAACATTTGTTCAAGACAGTCTTAAAAATGGAAAGCTTTTACAGTGCCTAAATAATTTAGTCACAGAATGTGCCCATTATTACTTGAATGTATACCCAATTTCATCCTCTCAGCAATATCAGGAAGTAGGTGAACAGCTCTATTTGAGATATCCCTGTATCAAGTTTCCAAGGGGTACTGAACCATGGGTAAGTTTTTGTTTTAGATCATTATGACTTCAAGCTGAAAGTTTTTACAGGCAGTCAACATTTAGGGTTTTCTTTAAAATATTAAAGATGTTTTGTTTTTTCACGATTCACTTAACCTTTCATGGATTTCAGTTTAAAACTTTGTACATTAGTTGCTTATGATATCTTGCATGGTTTCTATGTTCTGGACACTAGGTCAAAAGTTAGAGTCAGTGTTACTATAAATAGAAAATTGGTTTTCAATCACATACACCTCTTGCAGTTGTAAGCAGAGGACAGAAATTCTATAATTAACTTGTTGTTTCTGAAATGTTAAAGTACCTGATTATTTCTTTCAGACTGTTTTCTGTGAAAAACTGAGTCAGAAAGTGAGGAACCTGCGTTTTCATCAAAAAAGGAAAAGTTTGAATTCTGATGATGTAAGGTCTCCAAAGGTTGTGAAACAGACCAAATTTCCTACATCCAAATGTATGGAATCAATTTCTGATGAAGATTATAAAAAACATATTGATGAGATAATTGAAGAAATGGACAAAATTAAACCCAATAAACAGCATATTCAGCTGCTGCTAAAGGAAACACATGTCAACAGAAGAAATTGGTTAACTGGACTCCCTCCTTGCTCTTGGGCACCTGTTATCAAAACATTCCCTTGTTTTGAGGATATAGAACATGTATGTATAAAATGCTACGGTACTTGGCTGAAAAATGTCCAAGATTTGAAAGTCATTAATTGTGTACAGTAATTCAAGTTTCTATCAGTAGAACTAAACAATATCTTATTCAGTTGAAACTGCAGTTCAGAATATGTTGTATAAACTGATTTTGTAATTATTGGAATAAATACATATGGCCATTTATAAAAGTTGTGGTGTGCAAGTTTTACGTCACCTAAGCCAAAAGGTCATGGTGAACTGTTGCAATCACCTTTTGTGTGTTGTCAATTGATAGACATTTTTTGGCAATGGGCTAATTCTAACCAAATTTGACAGGTAGTATTCCCACATAAAGCTGCTTCAAGTTTCAAACAGTAATTGATTAGTTCAAGCAGGGGCTCTGGATTTGTTTTTTGGGGGGGGGGTTGTCCTTGATTTAAAAAAAACAAAGTACAAGATAATAGTGAAATTAATGATACACAACATTGTTGCTCAAATGCTACTTCATTTATTTTGATGCAGGTTATCTATGAATACTGCCTACTGAGAAACAAAGATGACTTGAAGGCAGAATCTGAAAAGTTGGAGAAGATGTTTAAGTTTGTTGCAAAAAATATTGACAAAAAGCTTGAGGTAAGTGATGATCATCCACTGTATAGGTTCTGTTTTTTTTTTAAATTGAGTTGGGAAACACCTACTCACTGTATTACAATTTTAAGCATTTAAATGCTTATTGTCAAAATTTGAATAAAATCTTTTTTACTTTTCTTTCATAATGAAAACAGTGTACATGTAGAGGGTAGTTTTAGGATGGATGCAACATAAATGTGGCAGTCAAAGTATAATTCTAAAACTCGTCAACTTGGAATCCCCCCCCTCTCTCTCTCTCTCTCTCTCTCTCTCTCTCTCTCTCTCTCCACTCACCCACTCCCTCAGATTGGCATGGGTCAGAACAACAGCAAGGGCTAGCACATTTAACTGCACCTATACACATACCATACTTTGATGTATGCAAATAGCAAATAGCTTATATATTGTTTATTGCTGATGCTACTTAAAACACTTTTCACCTGGCTTTCCTAATATTGACATTGTGATGACTGTTTCACAAATGTGCATGGGGAGTTCAGTTTGCACTTTTTTGATATGCAATCATTAGTGAAAAAGAATACATTCAGTGTTTTATCCAATTTAAATTATTTTATTTTTTATAATTTATGATTTTATGTTTTTGTACTTGTAGGGTACAGATAGTGAGAAGGAAGTCCAGTTAATTACCTTCTTGGAAAAGGCAACAGCCTTTGATAAAGGGAAAGGAAAAAAGACTGAGAGCATTTTAACCTTGAAAAAGGTAAACACAACTCGTCGTTACACAAGTCTGAATTTTTAGCTCACCTGACCAAAGGTCAAGTGAGCTTATGGCATAGCCCAGCATGTGTGTGTGCGTGCATGTGTCGTTTACACACATTTTTTACTTCTCCTCCAAAAGTACTGGACAGATTTCAATGAGACTTGGCCAGAAGCATGTCTGGGTCAGTGCAATTCAGATTTGTCGGTGGTGTTACCATGGCTACCAAAACTAGGTCATGGTGACATAGGGGTTAAAAAATCTTTAAAAATCCTCTTCTCCAAAACCAATGATGGGAGAAAAAATCTGATGTGACATTTGGCTTCTCTAGAATCTTAACCCTATAGTTTGTTTATTTCGTGAAATTTGGTCAAAAAATGGGTTACGCATTTTTGCGTTTAATTTTAATAATTTCGTAAAAAGGCTTCGAATTGTTATAACTTGACTATTTGAACAGATATTGACATGGGGTTTTCAGTTTTCACTTTTCTTGAAATAACCTTTAAAATGGGGTCATGGTCAAGATCATGACCTAGTTTGTAATTTTGCAGTTTAAGACTATTTTCTTCAAGATATATAGCCTCACAACGTTTTTAAAATGTTCAGCATGACAAAATTTAAAAAGAAACAGAGTTTCGTAACTATATGATAATGCATGTAGGAGTTGTTGCCCCTGAAATGTTATTTTTTTTTCTTATAAAGAGTAAAATTGTGCATTAGCTTGAAAACTATTAACTTTTTGCATAGGCATATATATATTAGAATATTGTAGGTATTGACATGAAGATCATTTTGATTTATGGCTCAAGGTCATAGTTGCATAAAAATACTGAATTGTATATTATCTTGAAAACTATTAACTTTTTGTATAGGCATCTATATTAGAATATTGTATATATTTTTACAAATGATTTTGGTCAAATCCTCAGGTGAGTGTTAAGGCCCATGGGCCTCTTGTTTGTCATCAAAACGCTAAGCCAAACACAGGGTGAAGTTATTCTCAAGATTTGTCACATTGTACAACTAATCTTTTAGGTTTTTGGATACTGATTAAGAATTTTATTTATATTAAGACCATAGATGTCGTTTTTGTCTTGCCTGGAGAATGTTAGCACCATAAGAGAGACTTGGGTGCTATTTTTCTGTTGGCAGCTTCATCAACAATGGCATCATTTAAAAATGTGAAA